>PVKC010008937.1:0-27360 GCA_004027635.1 Crocidura indochinensis
AAACAACCCACCCTACAGTCTATTTACAAAACATGCAAAGGGAGAATTTTGAGTACTGCAGAACTAGCTAAAAGTGAATACAATTGAATGACAGAATACACCTTGACATCTGCAATTGTCAGTCCTTTCCCCCCACCTATCTGGAAGGAATACATTTTCAGGGGATGGACTATAAAATGGCATACAGCAGAGACAGAAACAAAGAAGTTTGCAAGTTCTTTATATTTTCAGCTGTTGAGACGATATTTTTTGAGAGCTGAAGTTACCTCTAGTGGCGAAGCCAGAGCCAGCTATTAAGCAGTCAGAATGTTATAGTGATTGAATGCATGACCATTTCTCTTGTTGCACGTTCTTTGTTCTCTTCTTCTAGAAGCTGTAGGCGTCTATTTAATTTGATTATCTGTCGCCTTAATGAAGCAGCATCTACAACAGTCATGTCTTTTGAAGTTCCTTCAATTGTTGTATCTATATTTGAAATGCCATACATGGAGTCATTTCTCACCAACTGTCCATTTTGACGTACAGCATTTTCACTCATAGACCGCTCTCTTTTGAGCCTGCCAATTGCACGGATCTGTTCTTCATTTTGAGGGGTTGGGGGAGGTCTCTCTAAATCCAGAAAATCTAAAGGTCTTTCACTCAGTGTAAGAACTCGAGGTGGTGTTTTCAGTGCCAGTGGTTTAAGGGAGTCGACTAAATAAGGTCAAGATCTGCTGCCCTCGAAAATGGAATGTCTTCAGTATTTCCTGCTACAACAATCACACTAGCATTTGGAGCACCTTCTTGGAATCCAGGTCAGCATTTGGGGGTGCCACCTCTAGCTTTTCTGGGACCCTCATTCGCTGACTAATACCTTCGGTGTATTCCATTTCATATTGAATTCGACTAATTTCCGCCATCTCAGCAGCAGTGGGAGATGGAAACGTTGCCCCCCTACTCATTAAATGTATACACCACCTATTGCTTGCAATTTGGCACTATCTGCTTCTATGCTCCATATTAGATTCTTTCTTGCTTCACGATACGTATGCTGGAGTTCAACACTTTTGTTCCTCTGGGCCTTCTGGACGGGTTCCCGGCGACAGCCGCCTCCCGCCGGTTTTGGGGGTGCTTTGCACAGGCCGTTGACTGTGCGCACCGATGCGCCCAGGCCAAAAGCACCGCCCAGAGCCGGCCCAAGCGGGCCGGGCCCATTTTCATTTCTAACTAAGATTGCTTTGGCTAATTGATGGGGTGGGGAGGGGGGATCTTATTGCTCCAGATAATTTCAATAGCATATTGAATGTCTTAAGAAATGCTCTTGCTACTTTTTATGGAAAGTACATGGGTTGAATATTTTTAATGCTATGAAAAGGATGATTATTTTGAAAATATTATTTTTATAGCTCACGAATAGGAGATGTTTTTCCATTTTCTTGCCTTTTACTTATTTATAGTTAATATGTATCTTATCTTTAGTTTTCTTTGTATCTAAGGTCTATTAAGCTGACTTTCAGGTACTTGAAATTCTGAGTCGCAATAGTAAATGTGATTTGTGCATTTTAAAAGAATTTCATCTTCTACTTCTTTATTTACATATAAAATGCTGCAATATCTATCTGCATATCACTTTTGTACCCTGTCAGTTTACTATTTATTATTTCTGTGATTTTTCTTATAGATACATAGGGTTTTTTTTATGTATATCATTATGTCATATGCAAAGAGTGATTGTTTTATTTTTTTATTTCTCATCTGGATAATACTGTTTTTGATCTATTTTCTCCGGCTATGTCTTACAACAGTATACTGAATAATAGTGGCAAGACAAGGGTAGACTTGTCCTGTGCTTGATATTAAGTGGAAAGCTTTTAGTTTTTCACTATTGAGTATCATGTTAGCTATGATTTCATGTTCCTTCTTTGATCTTCCTGCTTTCATAATATGTCTCATTTTGATTTTTGTCATTTTGACCCCAATGTGTCTTAAAGTTTTTCTATTTGTGTTTAATTTGGCTGTGACCCTTCAAGCCTTTTGAATACGTGTGCATTTCACAACTCTGGCAAAAATTTTATTGGAACCACAAAGATAGACTTTGGGGTTAGACAATTTAGTATACCCAGAGCTTGTAGTTGGTTTTATGGCAGGATGCTTCATGGATAGGGTCTCCCTGTTTTAAGGCCAAAAGTGTTTCCTTTCAATTTTACCCATCCTTTTCTGTTCCTATGTAAAAACAAATAAAAACAAACAAACAAAACCTACCACACACATATACACTCCTTTTTATCTTTTTTATTTTCTTATTTTTTAAATAAGGGCTCCAATTTGGGGCACAGATTACTTTGTTTTACCACATATTTCCACATGTTTCTATAAAACTAAAAAGAAAGGAATAAAGAAAGGCTAGGGGCCATGGGCCGGGTGTCTCAGATGGGGATAAAAGTGTCTTGGTGGAAATAAAATAAGGACAGAATTAATATTCAAGCCAAAGTCAATGACAATAGAATCAAGGGACCTAAACTTTAACAATCTAAACTTAAATGGACCTGTTATACTGGCAGACCAGAAGGCAAAAAGTGGAGATATTGGATGCACTCTGAGTTTATTGGTGGAGGGAGGTTGACACTAGTGTTGGGAATATCCGTGATTCACTATGTATCTGAAATTCAACTATGAAGAATTTGTAAATCACAATTGTTTCAATAAAATAACATTTAAAAAAGTATTTTTATTATTTCTTTGAATAATAGTTCTTTATCAAATTCACCTTTCTGTTTTTCAGGGATTCCAGTGGTTCTTATATTGTTTCTTTTAAAATAATCTCATAGTTCTATGGTGTGCTATGCATTAATTTTCAGATCATCTTTTGTTGGTTTCTATAAGTTTTCTACAATTTATCTTGAAAAGCATCAATGTTTTCCTTAGATGCTATTACTCTGAGGCCTTTCACTGAGTCTTTTTAATTTCACCTGCCATACTTTTTAGTTCTGCTCATTATGTTATTCTATGTTTCTCATTTATACACATATTTTCTTGTAATTTATTGTCTCTCTGTACCATCATAATTTTTAGTGTACTAGCATAGTATTATGGTGTTTCTAAAGTTATTATCTGATAGGTTATAGTGCTGGTTGGTGCTTATACAGCCTTTTTACTTTTTCTTTACTCATTAAACTTGGTTAGATTCTAAGCCACTTTCTCTCTGTGCCTGTGTACAGTTAAGGTGTACACAGTTAAGTTATAAGTTTGCCTCTTTGGGAATTCTCTGGCATTCAGGTGTCTCTTGCTCTTTACCTTCTCTTCAGAGTCTCTCCTTTTGTCTTTTGTTTATATTTTATGATATTGAGATCTGGTGTTATTAAAAGACTGCCTTCAATGCTGTCTTTACTCTCCCTCTCCTCCAATTTAAGTTCTCTGAATTTCACCACTGCTGTCATGCGAGATTTTTTTTCATGTGAGATTGGTGGATGGAACTAGAACTGAGATATTAATAGAAGAAAGCTCATAGTTGCAGCCAGATCTACACCCAAGTCTGTACACACTAACTCATAGTTCACAGAAGGAGATAGATTTTTGTGCTTTATGAAGTATAAGGAGTAGAATCCCCATGTAGCCACATAAGTGTCTGAATAATTCAGGGCATAAGCAGTAAAAAACAGAGCTATGGGCATGATCCATGCCTCTGTACCATGCATGAGAGGTTTGCATATATTGCTATCTGCGAATATAGTTTTATTGTTTTCACTGATTCTTGGTTAATTCAATATTTTTTCTTTGTAGTAAGAATAAGGTAGCCTTAATCATATCTCTGATTAACTTTACTGCTACCTTTCTTTCTAAGTTTGACAATATATAATTGGTAATGGATTTTGAAAGAAAAATAAGCATGTCATGAGAGAACTAAAACTTACGTGTGATATTTGTTACTGTCAACAGCTAATTAGTTGAATTTAGTTCTGCATATTCAACACTAATAATTGCCCTACAAACTAGGAAAATAAAGTCCTGTGATTTGAAACTGTGTTTTGATTGGCTCCATAAAACTGGTACATATCGAAAGACTAGTTTTATTCAGAAGGTAAAAAAGGTAACTACAGATTTCTTGTGTTAAACATTTCTTGTACATACTTACTTCTCAATTGCATCTCAGAAGTCTAGGTAGCTTATGATAAACTTAGCATGAAGATCACTGAACTCAGATTCCCTTTGCCATTTATCTCTTTAGGAAAATAGAGCTCTATTCTATTGCTACATGGACTTGAACTTTCTTCTGAGGAACTGGAATTAACATTCACATTTGCATATATCTTAGTATTTAAGTAACTTGGATTTTGAATTAACTGAATTATGTTCTTGTACTTGTAACTTTACCTTAAATAGATACAATCTAAAACCAGAGTCCCTTCAGCTATTTTTCTAGAATGGAAGCAGGATCTCTTTGACTATAGTATCTATATTACCTAGTGTAAAGCACTGAACATATTTATCTTCAATGTATGTGGAATGAATTTTGAAATAGTCAGGATAAACCAGACTTTGTTGAGATTGTTCTTATCTCAAGAGTTAGTTTCTATTCTACTGTTGGCTTATGTATCAGTATCATAGTAACATTTTAAATTTTTTCTAGTTTTATTTCATCCTTGACTTATTGTACTGTATACGTTGAACTCATACAGCATAATAATTCAATACATGTACTTATTGAAAAATGATAATCACAGTAAGTCTAGTTAGAATTTAAGGAGTGCTATGTCAGTCACACAAATTTTTGAAAATATGATTTATTATTCTTTGCATCTTCAGAAAAGTAAAAATTTCATTCTCCCATATTTAGAAGCAAAACATAGGTACAGGATGGATTATGAAAAGTATTCTCTTCACTGAATTAAAAATATAATCTTTTATTATCTTCATAAATCACACATAAGGGCAACTATGGAATACTAGGGAAACAATTGTATGTCTTGGGCAATTCTTTTATCACCTACTAAAGATACTTGATAACTTTATCTTTGAGTTACAAATATTTTATTAATATGAAATCAGAAGTGTCTGCATTATTTTCTTTTAAATATATTTAATACTTAACACTAAAGAGTAACTGAAGAGTTATAAAAAAAACTAACACTAAAGAGTATATGTCCTTTGTAAAATAAAGCAAACTCTAACTGGTGCATCCTATAGGCACAAACTGACCTTTTCACAGAAAGATCTACTATGTGAAAATAAGCTGACTCAGCTCAGCGGTTCTAAACAAAATAGTTTCCGAACAAAGAACTGACACACAGACAAGTGTTTATATGAGCTCTGTTGTCAGTGTGAAATGTCATCACTTGCCCCTTTAGCCAGAAATATGATACCTTTTAACAGGCGTCTGGTACATAATCAGGCAGTCAGAACTTGCCTTTGAAAAGTAGAGGAATTGAAGAATCAGATCGCACTTGACTAGGAGCTTATTTATACTGTGAATCTAATGTAAAATTCAGTAATTAGAAAGATGTAAAGGCTCTTAAACAGTTGTAGAGATATCCAAATGACTCATTTCTCATTTGAAGATTATAATGTGATTTTCTGCATGCCTTCTATTTTTTGTGCAAGTATGCACATATATTTTAAATTTGTATTTTTTGTACTAACACTGAGTCAAATGTTCATCAAACCCATGCTTAAGTGCTTTTTAGAGTAAACATTTTATCCAGTGGTAGACATTATTTACCTCCTCTTTGTCATGATAAATCTGAAATTTTTAGTTCTAAAACTTATAGTAATTTTTGATAGAGCCCAAGGAAAATAAAGCAACTTCTTTTTCTTATTTATTTTTATTTTTTGGGTCACACCCAGCAGCACTCAGGGGATACTCCTGGCTCCACACTGAGATATCACTCCTGGCAAGCTCTGGGCACCATATGGGATGCCAGCACTCGAAACACTGACCTTCTGAATGCAAAACAAATACTTTACCTCCATGCTATCTCTCTGGTCCTGACTTCTTTTATTCTAATTATTACCTCTTGTTTAAGATGGCAGAGTAGGTATATACTGGCTTAAAAGTGGAAATTGCTTCCACACTCATTCAGACATAGAAGACTGAAGAATAAAACGTTAAAACAATAAGCTTCAACCACAGTGTCTAAAAAAGAAAATGAGAGAGAGAGAGATTGAATGATATTGCCTGCCACAGAGACAAACAGAGAGAAGGCAAAGGGAAGGCTGGAGGGATACTGATGGTATGGCATTGGTGGTGGGAAATGAGCACCAGTGAGTGGTGTTGTACATTGTATGACTGAGCCTCAATTTTGAACAACTTGGTAACTATGTATCTCAGAGTAATTCAATTAAATAATTTTTTTTTCTTGGTTTTGGTTTTTTGTGCCATGTCCAGCAGCATGGTTACTTCTGTAACCAGCCTGGGTTACTTCTGGTTCTGTGCTCAGAAATTGCTCCTGGAAGGCTCAGGGCACAAAGTGGGATGCTGAGGATCAAACCTTGATCAGCCACATGGAAGGTAAATGTCTTACTTTCTGTGCTATTGCTCCAGTCCCAGAAATTGTTCTTAAAAAAGAAAGTGATTTTATATGTAGAAATAATTAGCTTCACTAAAATAAAAAGACTGATTAAAAGAAAACAATTCTGATGAATATAAACAGTGAAAATGCACATGTCAAGTAAGAAATGGGGTAGAAGGGACTAATACTGGAATGAGACCAGGCCCAACATTGTTCAAGCCCAGTGGCACACTAAATATACCACAGTCAGAGATTCACATCCTATGTGATGTCTGTGGTTATGTCAAGAATGACCTAGGAAAATCCTAAACTTCTGGAATAAGATCTTGTCCTTAAGTTTTGGATGACCATGTTTTGTTGAGGCAAATGTAAAAAAAAAATTTTTTTTTGGTTTTTGGGTCACACCTGGCAGTGCTCAGGGATTACTCCTGGCTTCATGCTCAGAAATTGCTCCTGACAGGCACGGGGGACCATATGGGGCACCGGGATTCGAACTGATGACCTTTTGCTTGAAAGGCAAGCGCCTTACCTCCATGCTATCTCCTGGGCCCCAAATGTAAAAAAATTTTATTGTATATGGTGAATTTAGGAAAAGATAAAACAAAGAAGCAAAAAAGGCATATTCCTTGGCAAGAATTCTTTCGTACATTGTCATTATTTTGTGTCAACTCGAAAAATGTCAAATTTAAGAATTTATGTGAGTAAATAGGAAGAGAACTCAAAGGTCTATAGCACATGTATTCCATACAAGGTCTCTGGGTTTAGTCCTGGCACCACAGGTTCCCCAAATACTGCACGTGCTTTCTCTGTCCATACCAGATAAGTAAACAAAACTATACAGTTTTGTCCTACACATCAAGTAGGACACTTGTCTAGCATGCAATAGAACTGATTCAATTCCCAGCACCATCTATAATCTTTTGCCCTCCTATGAGTGATCCCTAAGCACAGAGCTAGGAGTAAGGAATAAGCACCTCTGAGTGTGGATACCCACAAATAAAAAATTATGGCACATAATTTTATAGAAAATAAGAGATACAAATATGCAATATGAGTTATTGAATTAGAGTGCTACAACTGCTTAGCCACTTGCATAAAAGCGAAATCAGACCCTCAGATAACATCATGTACAAAGGTGAAATCCAAATGGATTATAGACCTTGATATCAGATCTGAAACCATAAGATACAGAGAATAACACGTAGGTAAAACACTCTATGACATGAGACTAACAGCATCTTTAAGGAGGAAACAGCACTCTCAAACAAGTGGAAGCAGAGATAAACAGGAATATATTAAGCTGAGAAGCTTCTGCACTTCAAAGGAAATGGTGTCCAGGATACAAGAGTCACCCACTGACTGGAAGAAACTATTCACCCAATACCCACCAGATAAGGGACTAATCTCCAAAATATACAAGGCACTGACAGAATTTTACAGGAAAAAAATCTAATCTGATCAAAAAATGGAGAGAAGAAATGAAAAGACACTTTGTCAAAGAAGAAATACAAATGGCCAAAAGGCACATGAAAAAATGTTCCACATCACTAATCATCAGGGAGTTGCAAATCAAAACAACTATGAGGTATCATCTCATGCCACAGAGATTGGCACACATCACAAAGAATGAGAACAAGCAGTGCCAGCAGGGATATGGAGAGAAAGAAACTCTTATTCACTGCTGGTGGGAATGACATCTAGTCCAACCTTTATGGAAAGTGACATGGAGATTCCTCCGAAAACTGGAACTTGAGCTCCCATACAATCCAGCTATACAACTCCTAGGGATATACCCTAGGAACACAAAAATACAATACAAAAATCCCTTCCTCACTCCTATATTCATTGTAGTGCTATTTACAATAGCCAGACTCTGGAAACAACCAAGATGCCCTTCAACCGATGAATGGCTAAAGAAACTGTGGTACATATACACCATGGAATATTATGCAGCTGTCAGGAGAGATGAAGCCATGAAATTTTTGTTTTGTTTTGTTTTGTTTTGTTTTGTTTTGCTTTTGGGCCACACATGGTGACGCTCAGGGGTTACTCCTGGGTATGTGCTCAGAAATCGCTCCTGGCTTGGGGAAACCATATGGGACGCCTGGGGATTGAGCCATGGTCTGTCCTAGGCTAGCTCGGGCAAAGCAGATGCCTTACCACTTGCACCATTGCTCCAACCCCAATATAACAAAATTTAATAACAAATAATTTTCTAGAGCTAAAGAAAGTGAGGAAAATTATGAGTTTTGTAGAGTTAAACTAACTTAAAACAACAAAAATATTTGTAAAACCATCTTAAGGTAATATATTCAAATATGAAATTTTAATCATATTGTTATTAGCACAGAGTATGATTGTGGCACTATCTCAACCTTCCTCAATGACTGTTAACTTCTGTTATCAACATTTATTAAATGAAAGCTCAATTAATGAGTAGTAAAAGTTTGGATTGCATTTCCTTGCTAAAGAGAAATGCACTTAAGTCTTGCCAGTGTATTAGGCTTATTTTTCCGTCTATGATATTAATATTACCAATTAAGTATTTTATAAATTTATCTCAAGGTATGAATATTTTCTTCTATTATGTAGATATTAATTGACTAGAATTCAATTTTGGTTCAAGATTATTGATTTCTTCCTTCTTTAGCATTTCTCAAAGTTACTGTGTATTTGTTGAATTGAATATTCCAATCATCTTATCTCTAAGACCTCCTGTATGTAAGTTTTTCTGTGAGTTTCTGCCTAACTGTTTTATGTTATACATTGTTTGGCACCTCAGCACGTCTATGGGTAGAATATTGTGCTTGACCCTCCCTTGTGAATGGTTATATTCCTGGTGTGTAGGAATCAAGGATGAGAAAAAAATTAAGGCATAATTCTTGTGACACAGTCTCGAAGTCACTTGAAGCCATTTTACATTATTCTATCTAATAGATGGTACCAAGACATATCAAAAAATAAATTATTGAAGAAAAAATTCAACCTCACTTTTTGATGAGCAGAGACAAATAATTACAGATATTAAAACTAATGTAGTCAATGAATTATGTAGAACAGAAACATGATAAAAGATGGGAAACAGAATTTACCAAGGGACTAAAGGGAGGAAAATGAGGAGCATTATTTAATGAGGTTTAGTTTGAGAAAGGAAAATAGTTTTTTAAACGGAAAGACATGGTAGTTATACATCATTGTGAATGCACATAATGCACCCAAATTTTGGACTTCCAGTGATTAAGGAATACATTTCACGTTTTTCCATCTTAAAAACAGAATCACTCATTTAGTCAGTGTCTATTTCGGACTTCAAGTATTTAATAGTTTCCTTCTCAATACATGTATGCTCACAAAGTATAAAACATATAGACTATTAAAAGTCTTATAAATGTTTTCACAAAAGCATAGGCAAACACTGCTCATGAAAAGAGTGGTGATAGGGTGGAGTAATAGTACAGTAGGCAGAACATTTGCCTTGCACATGACTAACCTGGGTTTGATCGTAGCATCCAATGTGGTCCCAATGTTTGCCCAGGAGTGTTCCCTGAGTACAGAACCAGAAGTAAACCCTAAGCATCTTCAGGTATGTACCAAAACCCAAGAGTGAGGGAAGAAGGAAAGGAGGAAGGGAGGAGGAAAGGAGGTAAGGAGGGAGGGAGGGAGAGAAGGAGGAAGGAAGGAAGGAAGGAAGAAAGAAAGGACAGAAAGAAGGAAGGAAGGAAGGAAGGAAGGAAGGAAGGAAGGAAGGAAGGAAGGAAGGAAGGAAGGAAGGAAGGAAAAAAAGAAAAAAGTAGTAAATTTTTCTTAGAAATTATATAATTTTGAATAAACCATTTCTAAATTTTTTTTTTTGGTTTTTCGGGCCGCACCATTTGATGCTCAGGGGTTACTCCTGGCTAAGCACTCAGAAATCGCCCCTGGCTTGGGGGGACCATATGGGATGCCAGGGATTGAACCACAGTCCTTCCTTGGCTAGCACTTGCAAGGCAGACACCTTACCTCTAGCGCCATTCACCAGCCCCATTTCCAATTTGATTTGAAATTCCAACAGGAGCTACATTTAACATGAGGGATGACTGATAAAACCCGTGGTTTCTGTTTATGTTTGATGAATTTGTTATAATGTTTTTCCTGGAGAATGAACACTACAATGGAAATTACAATGGAGTTTTACAACTAATTTGGCTTCACCTTCTATTCATCAGGATAAATAATTCAATTATCCTGAAAGACTCAGTAAGGTTGGGACTTGGTAAGATGTATGAGTAACCAGGACTATGCAGTCATGTCACACTTGATACTTCCATTAAAATATTTCAATTAAATTTCTGCTATCATGAAGGATTGTTGAGACAAAGGAACTTGCTTTCTGAAAGGTAGAAGTCCCATGAGTTCCATGAATAGAAATATTTTTCTGGTATATTTGTGGCTAGTTGTTGAATATCAGGCCTTAGCCAGCAAAGTACCATAGTACATGACTCACTAGCTTTAAAAAATAAGCTGTTCCTATTTCTGTGTGATGACTGATTTTCCTTTCATTTTGAAAAAGTGAATGGCCTTTTCATATTTCTTGCCACAAATTTCCCTAATGTCTGCTAATGTATTTGACTCTATGATTGATTAGTTTTACAACAGTGATAACATTTCTACACTAGTTATTAAGCTAACAACATGAATGCATTTCTCTGTGAATTTAAAATGGGGATTTTAAGATTATTGTAAAGGCAATACTTAGTAGGAATAAAACAACACAATTGGTCAATGTGGAAGGGAATTTTTGAGTTTAGTATAACTTTTTTTTCTTCTGTTAGGGTAATTTAAAAGTATAAAAGTATTGTTTTTTCTTGTCCTGATGCTTGTTTTAATTTTTCAGAAAAAATGCTTTGAGTAAGTAGTTGTGCTTGCGTGATGAATTTTATCAGATCCACTCATAACTTCAGATCATATAACCACCTGTAACTTAGTAAGGAGAGATTTGACTTAAAAGTCAAGGTCAGTTTCCTTAGAAGTAAATTTACTAGCCATTGTTTTATAACTGTGGGGCATGTTTGTAATAATAGTGCCTTGAGTCTAATCTGAGGAATATTATAGAGCATATACAATTCCTACTTGCTAAGTAAAATTTTGAATGATTTGCTAAAATATATTTAGTGCCTTATAAGTAAATAAAAAATAAATGTGTATAAGATGATAAAGTCGAGCATATTAAAGTAGGCTCAAACTTTCTTTTAATATTTCTCTCTTATATTCTAAATTTTAGAATCTAAAAAGATATTTTGATGGAATTGAATAGGTGAAGCTATTACTGGATCACTTATATGAATATTACCCAGTAGCAAAGCTCATTGATTCTTCAGGCTCATATTGGATAATTCTGTTTACTATAGGACATGGTGTTTAAATTTTTTTTTCCTTTTGAAAACTCAAGAACAAAATGGCTGAACACATGTCCTAAGTGTTGAAAGCTGCATTATATTACTTGTAAAGAGTTTCTTGTATGCTTAAGAAGAGGAACTGATTCCAAGAAACATAGGATCTGTTATTCACTCTTTTAAAAATTCATTCTATCTGCTGTGCAAAGGTTTCATGGAGATCAGCAAGGTAGAGCGAAGGTGCATGATTTAGGAAAGGAGTAGAATAGGGGATTCAGTGCCTGTGATGGGAATACAACTCTTGAGAAAGCACTATAGAAATGAAAGTTCATTCTGCATAAAAAGGGTTTATATAAAGACTTTCCTTTTTGAATACATGGGAGGGCATTTTTAAAATAAGATACAAGAAAATTAAAATAGTCATTATTTTCTTTAAGAATGCTTTTTGCAATGACCACGGTGATTGGAAATTACCTCTCTGGACTAGAACTGGGTGCTGAAAGGAGATAAAGTGATACACATAAAACCAAGTTAGTAATAGTATTTCAAACCATAGACCCTAAAAGAAAAAAAAAGGCAGAGAGTGAAAGAGAAGAAGGAGAAGAAGGAAGAAGAAGATGAAGAAGAGGAGGAGGGGGGAGGGGAAGAAGAGGAGGAGGAAGGAGAAAGAGGAGGAGGAAGAGGAGGGGGAAGAGGAGGGAGAAGAGGAGGAAGAGAAGGAGGAGAAGAAGAAGAAGAAGATGATGATGATGATGATGATGATGATGATGATGATGATGAAAAATGTCTTCTAAAGAGGCAGGTCAGACAGAATCAGGGTGTAGAGTGAAATTGGAGACATTGATAGTAGGAGAAAAGTACACTGGTTTATTGGACATTGTATGACAGAAAATCATGACCAACCTTTTAACTGTATCCATGGTGATTCAATTAAAATGATAAGAGAAATGTTTTCATATTTAATCTTAGTATTATATATATAGTCCTACTATTATCACAAAGAAAACTGGAAAATGCATGATTGAAATAGAAATATTAATTTATCACATTTATTTTGAGTAAAGAGTAGAAGTAGTTAAACGTTTATATCATCTGTCTTCTTGATGATATCATAGACTGAGAGATCAGATCCCTACTATCCCATTAATTGCTATATTTCCTTAGAATCCTGGCAAAGAAGAAAGCATGATATATAGAAACAACCACAACTCAAACTTGGTGCAAACTGAGTTTGAATTCTAGTTTGGTCATTTTATTACTGACGTCAAACTTGAGTCAGTTATAGAACTCTAATGTTACATCTTGTTGATGTAGTAAAATGAAAGTAACAATATATACATTATAAAGATGTCAAAAGTATTACAGATTTTTAGAAAGAATAGTATTCAATTTATGTTAAAAGCTTAATAAGATTCTATTATTTATAAATATGTTATTAAATCATTCTTCACTGATTTTGACTTGATTGTATATAGGAGATAGCTATGCTAAAAATCTGTAAGATTAATGAAGCTGGCACAGTAGCGCAGTGGTAGGGCGTTTGCCTTACATGTAGCTGACTCAAGATGGACCTCGTTTTGATCCCTGAGTGCATAGCCAGGAGTAACCCTAGAGTGTCACCAGATGTGGTCCCAAAACAACAAATAATCAAACAAAAAAGATTTAACATCACTGTTTGATTCATCTTCAGAGGATGTGTAAATCATTTTTAAAGTGTTTGTTAAAAACTTGTCTTTTCAGAATATAAAACAATTGTTGCACATTTTTAATGAACAATTTATTCAAAATTTTAATGGCTGTATTTTTTTCTCATTAAAATTCAGTAAGTTCAAGGCTTGAGTGATAGTACAGTGGGTAGGGTGTTTTCTTTGCATGTACCATTCAATCCCTGGTTTCCCATATAGTCTCCCAAGCAGCCAGGAACAATTCCTGAGCACATAGACAGGAGTAACCCCTGAACACCTCTGGATATGGACTAGCTCCAACCCCTCCCAATTCAGTTCTATATAAAATTGATTTTTAAAACATTAGAAGTTAAATAAATATTTATAAATGACTTCCACAACATGATATATGTTTATATCTTTAGTATGTTTTGATTTTTGTATCCTATCACCTCAAATGTAAGCTTCTAGGATCTGGGAACCTTATCCCAGAGATTATTTTTGTTTGGCTTATATTATATCTAATGACTATCAGAGTTTCTCAATAAATGTTATATATGTAGATATATGGATGGCTAACTGAGCTAGTATACTTATCTAAACCTTTCTGTTTTTGTTTGGCTGCTGTATCAGTAGACTTGAAGACTCGGCTGTAGCTCTCCTGAGAGGCTGCCTATAAAAAGTGCAGGTGTTCAGAATTTGCAAATAGTTTTTATTATATAAAGGATTTTTGGCAGCTAGTAATGGTGTTTCCTGAGAATGAAAAATTATTTTTTACCTTAAACAGTGGTTTCACAGATTAAAAAAAAAACCCACAGAATTCTTCTCATCAAGTAATACTGAATCTGTTTTTGTTAGTTGTATACAATTCATGATTTGTATATTTTAGGGCAGAATGTAAGCCTTTCCTTTTAAGTATTGTGGTTAGGTCTAGGTCCTTTGCCAACTGAAGCCAACTATGAAGAATTAGGAAGGGTAATGTATCTTTGAATTCTGTTCCCAGTAAAAGGCACCAGAGGCTGGACAGATGCCAAGAAAGGACCTGAGGATTGAGATGTTTTCAAGACGTTAAAAATAATGGACTATTTTTGGGTGTTGTAATATTAGAGAGCTTTTTGACTTCATTGACTACTAGACCTTCACCTTTTTATTATTTACTACAAGGAATTAAAATGCCCTTTGTGATAGCATCTTTACCTTTCCTGTGTATAACCTAACCTAAAAATTCATGTGGAGATTTCAAGGACCTAGTTTAAGGTCATTTATGGTGAGTTGAGAATTCTCTGGCTGTAATCCCTATATTTTGTATATATATGTACCTCTTGATTAAACCAAGAAATAAACTAATTTGCTTGGTTTGTTATTGAATAATTCAAAAGTTACTTGAATAAAAATTGAAATATAAGTCATATTTATTTAGGGTATTTTAGAAAAATTATTCACCATAACTCATCATGTTTTCATTTAATCTTTGCATTTTTCACTGTCTTGGAAAAGTTTGCTAAGGCAACAGAAGCTAGATCACAAAATCAATATCTGACGAGGCATTGATTTCTGATGAGGTGGTAATGGAAATACAGTCAATTCATCTCAAAAGAAGGCCGGTTTTGTTAAGTAAATAATTTTTCTTGCTTTGGCAACACATTGCTGGCTTTTTGAAATCTTTATGAGGTAGGCAAATCTTGATATAGGAAAACCAAACAAACAAATGTCAGTTATCTGAAATAAGCTCTACTTTAACAGACTTTAGTTACGGCCCATGGCAGGATAATTCAGAAATGCTCCATATGTAAAGATTTCCCTTTATCATCTTACCTTCTCTCCTTCAGGTCTTGCAGTAGAGTGCATTTCAGGGTTTTGTTCAACATGTAAAAGGCTCGGTTTCAAAGGCTTGGGCTTTCACATGCATGTCAGTATCATAGATTGAAATGCGACACGAGTACCTGACTGCATACTTTCTTTAAACCTGAGCCAGTAATACTGCAAAATGCTGGCAGAGGCGCTCTTTCATCTCACACTTTAAAGTGAAAGGTTTGTTGATGTAACCCAATTTCTAATGTACAGAGGTCACCTTGTAATGTAGTGCAATGATGATAAGACCATTAATTCTGTTTGATGTTCAAATGTCTCTTCCTGGGTTCTAACTCTCACTTTATTTTGTAAATTTAGTTCAGTAATAGTGATATTCTGTCTCACAAACATATGATGTCATAATTTCCCCTGACAGGGTGTCCTTTCAAACAGAATACATGCTTTGTAGGATTTATATTATAGATATAATTATGGGGAATAATATAAATAAGTGGAACACATATAAGTACTTCTGATGATATTAAAAGGGAGGTAAGAGGTCAAATGCAGAGATACTAAACTCTGGTTCCGGTTTCTCTGTGATCTTGAACAATAGTGTTTTGTGCTGTGCACTTTCATTAATCTGTATTAACTTGTTCAGTATAATCAATGCGATCTTTGTAGGTGTGGCTGTGTGCACATTTACTGAAGATATGAATGAAGAAGGAAATGGTTAGGAATCAATGTTAGGGAGGGGGTTGCTGTAATAATGGCAACATGATGAGTTGCTGTAGGTGGAACTTAGCTGATATTGTCTCACATTGCTTCTAGTTCCTGTTCTAAGTTAACAAGAATTGGGATGGGCCGGAGTGGTGGTGCAAATGGTAAGGCGTCTGCCTTGTCCGCACTAGCCTAGGATGAACAGCGGCTGGATCCTCCTATGTCCCATATGGTCCCCCAAGCCAGGAGCGATTTCTGAACACATAGTCAGGAGAGTAGCCCCTGGGCATCACTGGGTGTGGCCCCAAAACAAAACAAACAAAAAACAAGAATTGGGGATCAGAAAACCTAGAATACTAGAATACTGAAAGGTAAAGTGAATTGAGGAGAAAACCAATAAATGCAGATTGAAACATGTACAATAGTCAATTTTGGCCATTTTATGCCAAAAATGCCTTGTATAGGCATCTTATTTGAAGAGATAGTATAGAAGTTACAGCACTTTGCTTATCATTGAGTGACCTGTATTAATATCCAGTAGCACATATGGTCCCCTGAGAACTTCCAAAACTAACTTTGAGCACAGAAGCATACCAGTAAGACCTGAGCACCACCATGTGGGATCCAAATATTCTCTCTCAAAAAATACATCTGCTTCAATATTTTAATTTTATTAAATGTAGCCAAATTCCATATTTAATAGTTAAATACATGGTATTTTTCTGGTTTAGAAACATATCCTTTCATGGTAGTTTGTACCATAAGATTCCTTCCTGTATAATAAGCTTCTATTATTTTTGTTGAATGTCCCCTATGAATGGTAGAGAAAAAGGTACTATATTCTGACAATAATGCTTGAGATCACTGTGGGAGCTCTATTTCTTCTGATTGAATGATCCAATAAAATTATTCATTATTTTAAAGATCTATATTACTAGCAATGGCAATAAAGCATATTGAAGCCACAGCTTTTCTTGGTGATGCTTTGGAACATATGTTTAAAAGCACTAGTTAATGCCTCTTAGTGTCCTGTGGACTACTAAACAATGCATAGTGTTAAAAATAAGGAAAATATTAGATGAGTTTTAATTGAGTTGAAACTATCATTTTAAGATGCTTGTCAAAGTTATGGATATCTTGAGGAATTCTAATAGCCTTACCTCTATCATTGATTTAGCAGAATAATTTGGACAGAACTTCTCGTTAGAATTTCTTTCAAGCCCAGAAGAACCTTTTCAGAGGAGAAGCTGTAGAGTGAAGTTTTAGATTTCCTCTTTGTTTCCTTTGGTTCACTTCTGAATAGAGAAGAGATTTGCTCAAAAATCCAGCCTAGACTTTTCATACAATTTACCTTTTTCTCTCTCAGCCAGACATTTTTCTTACTTTTCTGTTTTATATTTAAAGGAAGTGTTCAACAACTAAGAAAAAAAATCAATGAACCAAACGAACTTTAGGCATTCTTCGAACTCATTAAGAAATTCGAATTTTTCCTTTGACTAACAAAGTGTATGATCTCAAAATGTCCCTTTCATATGCCAGGAAAATAATTTCCTTCCTTTTCCAGGCATCCCAACTGAGGATCATAAATAGAAACATCTGTCCTGGAAATTCTGGAAAGGAAGGAAACTTTCACCCTTCAAGCCCCCTCCCAAAGAAAAATGGGTGTATTTGATTGCCTAATTGGGGGGAAATAACTGACTTTTGTGGTTCACTCCCCTCTGTATTATTTTCCTAGTTCCGTTTGCCTGTAGGCAGGACTTGTCTGTTTCTCTTTGTGATGGTGGGACAGGGCAGGGCACAGTCTCTCTTAGAAAGAACCTGAAGCTTAGAATGGGTGTAGGTGGGGCAACAGGGAGCCTTACAGTGACCTCAGACATTAGCCAAATTCTCTGAGCCAGCTTTACTTGTAATAAAACTGATCCCTAAGTGACTCCTGCATTCAGTTCTTAGTAAATTGGAAACTGTAGGAGTGGAAAGAGATGAGGATGTTTTCTTGGAGAAAATCCAACAAACTAAATAAATCCTTATTCCTGGGCCATTAATTCTTGATTTTACTAGAATAGGGAAACCCCTCTTCTGATTTCTTGATCTGAATAAGAGTGCCTTCTATGTCTAGATTTAAAGCCAAAACTCTTTACAGTCTTATTACCTCTCTTGATTTGGGCTATCACTAATTGAACTCTTCAAACTTGGTACTTTTTCCTCACATTAACTCCAGCAGTTCAGTGTAAGTCTCAGCTCTGTGAACTACCTCAGGTGGATGTTTTTCTATACAAAAGCATCATGTTTAGCTGTTGGTTCTGACATGCTCCATCTTTTCATCTTAGGTCATTTCTTTGTTCCATCATGGATGGAATGTACCCATTGTAATCTGGCTCTTGCCTGGCATAAAGTCTCATATCTGCAAAGAAACCTTGACTTGTTTTTGCCTTTTTTTGTCTTCATTGTCCCTATGGGGTAGATCTTTTTCCGAACACAAAATTACTTGTGTCATCTTACCCTTTACAACAACTTAATCCACTCTGGTGTTCGCAGCATTCTTCTGCAGGCCCACCCTCTCCTCTGCACTTGAATCATGATAGGAAAGCAAAGCTTATACTTTTATTTAGCTACTTTTACTGTTGAGCTTCTGTTTTAGTGTTCTTCCATTTCTTCCAGCATGTGCGTTTGAAAATACATCAGCTGCTCTTCTCTTCTTCCTACCTTTGATTACTATGCTATTTCCACTGGAGTTTACTTCCATTTATTTCACCTCATGAAATAATATTCACTCATAGAAGAAGGGTTTTTAGTCCACTGGAGAAGAAACAAGTTAAGAGACTGAAAAGCTGGTACTTTATTTCTGAACTGTCATATGTTGATAGATGCCTGCCTGATTGAAGGAAGAAATTGAAGACAGACTGGAACCTAAGTCTGTGTCTCATTACCATTATTGACCACTTTGCCAGTGACAACCTGCCTGACATCATGAACATATACTAAAAGAACAGGCTGGGGCCAAAGGGATGGTTTAGCAAATATGGCACTTGCATGTGGCAGGCTCTGATTCAGTCCTGGCACCACATGTGAACAACCTCTCCCCACCTCCTCAATCATTCCACCACAAGAAATGATTCCTGAATGCAAAGTCAGAAGCAAGCCCCAAGTACAACTGGATGTTACCTGACAGCAAAAAATAAAAATTGAAAAAGACCTGAGGTTTTTGATGGAAATGATCAAGAGGACATCCCTAACAGCGTGGCTGTGTCTGCTGCTGTTTGCCATACCTCTTTTGTTTTCAAGTCTATGAGCTTGAAAGGGCATTGCTAGTTTATTTTAATTGACAGAAATGGTAGGATTGAAAGGATGATCTGTTTGTTTTAGGATCCCTGCTGCAGTGAGGACCAGTAATTCGAAGGTTAGCTCCTCAGTAATTCAAGGTTACCATATTTTTCACTCTTTAAGATGCACCTGACCATAAGGCACACATATAATTTTTAGACCCTCTCCTCCCCTGTACTCCGGCTTCAGCTTCAGGTGGTATTCACTCATTAAGACCCACTTTTGGGGGGTGGGGAGAAGTCTTATGGTAATAAAAATACAGTTAGTAGAAAGTACTTTACTAGGTCTGAGAAGTCTTGGCCCTGACCACCGTGAGCATATTCATCTTATCTCAGATTCACGACTCAGTTCCAGATGTGAATTGCTAACTCCTTTTCATCTACACTTAGATACTAGATTTCCAGGCATTTCAGACATTACACATAGAAAACTAGACTCCCATTCATATTTATAACTCTTTCACCACCATCCCATTCCTCAAAGATAAGATTTTTATCAAATCTGTCTTCATCTTATCCTGGGTCCCACCTTTTTTTCATCCATTTGCTCTAGAAAGAATTTAGATAGTGACTTTTAATTACTTCCTCTTCCCCCCCATACACTTTTCCATAAAGAGAAGTTCTATCATTGTTTCTTCCAGCATAAAATACAATAAAGGTAAAATCACCAGCCAGTTATAAGACTCACACTATTCTTGGAAGGGATGCAAGCCAAGATGCGAAAATTTCATGGATATACCAGTCTCATGACCAATAACTTTGGGGTTCCCTTAGGATGGAGCAGACCAAGTACCCACTATGCCAAAGTCCTGGTAGCTGCATAATCCCTCAGTGGCCCAACTTCACTACTTCATGATTAATTTCTGTAGAGACCAAACTGACAAAAATTCCAGCTACACTGGTTTGGGGACTGAAAACTCTAAGGTTTTCTTGGAGTGGGGCAGAGCAGTCTTTCTCCAGCCACTTATTTCCAGAAGCCCTGGCAGTCACACAAAGATGTCACAGCTGCTGCCATGTAAACCCATTGGTCTAGCTCCACAGATTCTGGATTTCCTGGAGTGCATTGTTGCATACACAGCCACAAGGCAACTCCACATTCTTCAATACTGACACCCCAGTGGGAGGATGACCAATGTGATGTGAAAGTAGTATCAAAGACACCTATGCTCAACAAACAAAAGCACCAATATAGACTATTCAACTAGCATCAAACAGTTTAGTAAATTAAGAATGACTTATGTTTTCATTGTGAGATTTAACAATTTTCACAAATGTTCTTTTACTAAAGTTTTTTTAATAATTACATTACCATTTAGTTATAACAACATAAAGTAGATGACTAATGCCAATTAATGTGACCTCTTTGGGGCCTGGGAGATAGCATGGAGGTAAGGCGTTTGCCTTTCATGCAAAAGGTCATTGGTTCGAATCCCCCCGGTGCCCCATATGATCCCCCGTGCCTGCCAGGAGCAATTTCTGAGCATGGAGCCAGGAGTAACCCCTGAGCACCGCCGGGTGTGACCCAAAAACCAAAAATAAATAAATAAATAAAATGTGACCTCTTTGAAAATAAGTCTTTGAGATATAATAAATGTAAGATGGAGTTAATTCATTAGTATTAACTCCAATGATTAGTTTTTTATTAGAATATTATTTATTTAGAATATTATAATATAATATTTAATATATGATGTTAGAATTATTATATATAATATATTATCAGTACAATAATATTATTATATAGTATTAGGAAATGTTATAGTATTTTATTAGGAGAAAACAATTTAGAAACAGTAACTACAAACAAGGGGGATAGCTGCATGAAAATAGAGATGAGAATTGGAGTGGTGAAACATATAAGCAAGTGAATGCCAATGACTATAGACAAATGATTCAAATAATGAAGATTCATGGATGAATTTTTTTTTCTGGAGCCTTCAGAGGGAAAAAGCCCTGCTGTCACTTTCTGACCTTCAGAACTATGGCAGAATAAAGATACATTTTAAACCAGCCAATTTATAGCAATTTTCTGCAATGTTATAGAACATACAAGGGGTAGGACGTAATGCTGTTAAAGATCAACTCAAACAAGAGTAGTCAGCCCCTTTAGGTCCCAAGAACAATGTATAGTACCCTTAATACAACTAAGAGTATAGTAGTATATTTATTCTATCATATATCAGATATCATGTATGTATATCATTTATATCATGATGTAGATCATACATCAGACATCTGAAACAAAATCTTGTACTTATGTACAGAGATTTGATGGGATTTAGTAAATGTATATATCTATTGCTTACAAAGGTTAGAATGGTTGCCATATTAAGACCAAGTTTAATTTCCAGTTATTTAAAAATAAGCCATATGAAGATTTCTTGCCATATTTTCCTCATTGTATTTTAGGAATTGTGGTATAATATTAATGTCTTCAATCCATTTTGAAATAAGTACTGTGTATGGTGTCAATGGTGTGAGGCATCTACCCAATTTATTTTGTTGGCACGTGGTGTACCTCAAAAGCATCTTCATAAGCTGGAACAATATTGCAGCTGGTAGGGTATTTGCCTTATATGCATCACACACGGATTAGATTCCCAGAACCCCATATGGTACCCTGAGACTGCAAGGAGTAATCTCAAAGTATTGAACATGCTGAGTGTGGCTCTCAAACAAAAACAAGCAAAAAAAATTACCTTTCATAATTTCATTTTATTAGCAAAGATAACAAAATCAAAAATAAACTAATGGGACTTCATCAATCTAAAAAGTTTATACATGGCAAATGAAACTCAGTTTAAATAAAATGACGCTAAAAAGTGAAGAGGTTATTTTCACGTTTTCTTGCAATACATTATTAAAGAACTACTATCCAAAATATGTAAGGCACTCACAAAGCTCAACAACAAAGAAAGCAATTATCCTATCAAGAAATGAGGACTAGAGATGAATAGATATTTCTAGTAGCAGAACATGTGGAAGCCAATAAATATGCAAACATTGTTCCCCCATCACTCATTGTTAGGGAAATGGAAATGGTAACAATAATATACCATTTAACATCAGTGAGAATGACGTTTATCAAAAAAAATTCTGGAGACAATAGTATTGATGGGGTAGTGCTTAACAAAGAACTCTCACTGCTGGTGGGAATGTTGTCTGGTTCAGCCACAGTAGGAAGCTTATCACAGGAAAGTATGGGTATATATGAATGTGGGCACAGGGACAGTGATGGAAAGAGGTGGACATTGGTGGAGAATGTAGTGTTGGGATATTTTATGCAGTAACAGTTTTGTAAACCACATGGTACCTAAAAAGAAAGGAAAACATGAAGCAGAATAATTTTACCGGCCCCTCAGAATATATTTCAATCCCAATCCTTACTGTATTTGGAGCTGTATACCTCAAAGGTCTATAGAAAATTGTTTAGAAATTTCATATAAATAGAAGTATACAACATGCATATTTGGCATATTAATGTATATCTCTCTAAATAAGCTTAATTTCTTAATATCTGAATATATTATACTAGTAAATATTACTCAATAATTTTTCTGAAGAACTGAATGAATTTTCTTATTGTTGAACATGCATTTAATTTCTTGTTTGGAGTAATTATGAATAAAACCACTTTGGAAATAAAATGAAATGAAATTTTTTGGAGATTTCTTAGAAAACAAAGAATGGAGTTACCTCCTATTTGGCCTAGCATTTTAATTTCCTGGTATCTACACTTAAATACAAATACACTGCTTAAAAACAATATGTAAACACATGTGTTTATTTTTACACCCAGTACAATAGCACTCAGTATAATATGGAAACAATCCAAAAGTCCAATAACATATTAAAAGAGTTGATATAGCTATTCAATGGAATGCTGGGAAGTAGTAACAAATGATGAAATAATGCATTTTTTTGATATAATTGGAGAGTATCATGCAGAAAGAGAAGAAAGGGCACAAGGTGATCTCACACATCTGTGGTGTTTCATGAAACAAAACAAGAATATAAATAGTATAAATTGATAACAAATCCGGGTTAGATGGTGGTGAAGTGAAACGGTGTGTACTGATTCATAATATAGGATGTCCATAAATATCAACTCGCTTGTGAATAAATAATCTAAACTATAGGAGATTCTAAAAATAAGCCATAAAGTAGAAATTTTAGAACACCAAGTGACCCAGTGTCAGTGGTTTCAGTACTGATATGCTGTGTGCTGGTTGTATGTTGCCGTAAAATAATTTTCAATACATAGGGCAAATAAAACATAAAACAGCAAATATTGACTATCTTACAGTTCTGTTTTAGGATTCAGGGAATCTGTGCATGACTTCCTTGGGTACATCTGCTTCAAGAACTCTCACAAGGTTGCAGTTAACTTGCTAGTTGTTCTCAGAGGAAGACTTGATTGCAGTTAGATTTGCTGGTAGGATTATTTATGAATTATTTGTCTCAGCTCCACCTGGCTCTAAATGGAAAGATTGTCTTAGTCCTTTGTATTAGAAGGCTCTCTGTTGGGCATAGCAGCAGTTTTCAGGATAACAAAAAGAATGAGAAAGCCCGACACAGAGTTACAGCCCTTTTGTAAACTTGGAAGTAAAGTTTTGTATGTTCCGCCACACTATAGCTACCTAGACAGATAACTAAATTTGATCCATAGTTGAGGAAAGGAGATTATGTAAGAATATGAATGTATGAAAATGAGCAGGGGGTAAAAATGTGGATATTGGAAAGTGAGAATCATTGTAAACCATCTTATAGTCTGGCTACCATAGATTTGTTTTAATTTTGCTCATTCAATAACATATACAAACCATCCTTCTGAACAAATTTGAATCACCTAGGATCTTTTACAGGAAGCTGGCACTTAAAGTTTGTTTTTCTGATAGGAATACACTTTCTGTCAGGGAAAATAATTCTGTCTCCTTATAAGCTAATTTACACCGAAATTTTTAGCAGTTGGTCACATGGAGATGTTTTAAACAATATCAGCAGTAAGTTACAGATTACGCCATTGGCATTTGGTATTCAGTGATGCAAAGGATATTCATAAGAGCGATCAAATTGGTTGTTTTGTGTTACAAAACATTGAGAATTTTGGTTTATTTTTTCACTTGAAAATGTAGTCAGAATGTGTTTGAGAATGTATTTTTATTGATTTTCTTGTGAATAATAAGCTGTCAACCATTGTAATTTGCTTACATATGCATGTCTTCATCTTCTGGAAACACTTTACTTTTATATATTTAATTATGGATACTTTTATTTCATTTTGTTCTTGTCTCTAGAACTACTGCAAATTGGCTTCATGCTTCTGATTATTTTAGTTTTCATTTCCTTCTTTCTGCCTAGTTTCTATTCCTTATTTTAGGAAAACAGCGCTTACCAGCATACAACTGATTTGAGTTGTAGCATTGATTCTGCCCTATTTTCATGGCAGATTTTAGAAAATTGTTAACTTTGTGGTTCTTGTTGTGGGTCACTGCAGTGCTCAGATGGGTGTGCTTTCAAGACATCATATATCAAGATCATATTTGCATATAATTATTTAAATTGAAGTTCTTGCCAGTGAGCACACACATTTTTGTAATACCTACACACATGACTGTCATGGTACTTTAGTTTTTTGTAGTACTGGGGAGAGAGACATAGACAGTAGAGTTAGAATCATACTCAGTGCTTATGGGATATGTGAGTTGAACTTGAGGCCTAAGAATAAATAATCCACTGGGTTATTGTTTTGGGCCTGAGTAGGAAGAGAGAAGGCATATCAGTTTTTTTTTAATAGAAGTAGTGGTTAGGATAATAAATGAATTTTGATTGTAGATTTCCCAAGTTAATTTTCAAAGCTAAATTCAGTCATCTCACTTTTTCTATCAAATTCAGTTCTCATTAATAATTGCTTATGGTTTAAACAATTAAAAGAGTCTGGATATTGCCTGATCAGTTATACAGAACCCTAGTGCTGTCCAAAAGAGGCTGTAAATTTGTGGAAAAAAAAATCCACTTCTCTGTTTTTCACCTTTAACCTTTGAATAACTGGCTGGCTTGGGTTTTTTTTTTCATATGAAATGCATCTATTAAGCAGCAGAAAAGTTATGTTTCTCCCTTCCTTAATGCTAAAATTAACTTCTGTGAAAATGATGTATTTGTTGTTAACAGTATGATGGACTCCTGGGTGACACAGTAACAAGTACACATCAGCTGTTAAGAAACAAAGAATTTGCTTTCCTACTGAAGGCATATGGTTAAAACCACAACAACAACAATTTCAAAAAGTTTTACAAGGATATTTTGCACACACACTCAAAAAAAAAATCAAGGAAATCAGACTTAAGTAATATGTCACTGGTTTCCCCCCCAAAGCATCATAATCTCATAAACACTGAATAGCACTGATCTAATTTTTTTTTTATTTGATGTTGAGTTACCAGTTACTTTAGCAACAGGAAGATAGAGTTCATTAGGGGGTGAGAAGTAGTCTTTTGCTGTTGTCATTTATGAGACTGAAAAGCATAAGAAAAAGTTGGGAGGAAAAAAAAATCAGTTCTAATTGCAGTGCAGCCCACAAACTTGCACATCCTATAACAAGAAAGCTCCTTGTTAGCTGCCAAAATCTGCCATCCAATCTGTTTGGTAGTTGATTTCATTATTACATTTGGATGTGCCCTTGACAAGCTTTAGCACACAAAAATTCAACACCTCTTTCTTAGCTCCTCTACTACTAGGAAGATAAGGGCGGAGGAATGACATGGCCCCCTTTTGGCTCTTTATTATATGCATAGGTGGAATGTTTATAAACTGAGCAGAGTGTCAGGAGAGTGAAGGCTCAAGCATATTCAGCAGCAGCGTCCTTGTCTGCTATTTAAATATCTATGCTATCTGGTTCTGCACTTTGTGATTTACATACAAAGATCTACACTAAGGTTTAAAAGCTGCCCTTTTTAAATTTTTAACTTTTGGCCTTTGAACCACACCTGATGATGCTCAGGGCTTTCTCCTGGCTCTCTGGAGTCACTCCTGAAGGGACACTGGGAAGCTGAGGAATAAAATGGGTTCACTTCATGCAAGGTAATTGCCCTGCCCACTTTACTATCACTCCAGTTCCCTGAAAACTGTCCTTACAAGGCTAAAAAATCGTTGGTCCCAGTTGTAGAGCTAGATAACTCAGTCTTTAAATCTTGCTTCACAGTTTTGCTCTTACACACAAACATGCTGGAGAAAATTGAAAGGAACAGATATAATTGTTTATTTCATGAAATAGTCTAGAAATTTCATAAAAATATGTGAGAGTTGATACCTTTGCAGTTCTAATTATATCACTTTTTCGGGTTTCTTTCACTGGTACAAATCTAATATATATGTTCTGGCTAAATTTTATTTCTTCAAGAACAAACATATCTTTCAGCATCGTACATACTCTCACATGGCATATAAATATAATAAATATTACCTTTATTTTTTATTGAGGTACTGTGGTAATTTTTAATACTTTTAGTAATAGTTTCATGACTGTATCATTCCAATCCCCCCATGCATTAGAGTTTCTGCTTCCTTTCACCCAGGTTTTAATCTCTGCCTTTCATTTCCTAATGGATCTCAGTTCTACGGACAAACTCTTTAAGTTCTGTTACCTTTGACCATTTGTTACTTCTTTACTATGTTTCTTTATGTTTCTCATATAACATATCACTCTCTCTCCATCTCCTCTGACTGACTTCACTCAGCATGCTATCCTCTTTTCCATCACATCATGGCAAATTACATGGTTTTGTCATTTTTTAGACAAGGTAGAAATCCATGGTGTATATATCCTGAAAAATTTTTTAAATAATATTTTAGTTTAAACAACTGACTTACAAAGTTATTGATAGTTGAATTTTAAACATATCATATTTCTTTTCTTTTTTTTTACTCTTTCTTTTTTTATATTTTATTTAGACACCTTGATTACATACATGATTGTGTTTGGGTTTCAGTCATGTAAAGAACACCCCCC
>PVKC010008938.1:0-27440 GCA_004027635.1 Crocidura indochinensis
GATTCCAAAGATATTTTTTAAATTATCTGAGAAAAGTTATTTAACTTACTATTGAGTCTTTAGTATTAATTAATGGCTTTTTATAGTCATGAATTTTCACAATAATATACTTATCTACAAGTATTTTTGGAGCTTTTAAAGCAACTCAGCCACTTTGAACATCCTATTGTAAAATGGGAGTTACTAGAAAAATTGTTAATAATAAAAAGAATTTCTACTATACTCAAAAATTTGGAAAATATATTTGTAATTCATTTGCAAATATATTTTATATGACTTACCAAATCTTACTATAGCCTCCAAAAAGTTCTGATATCATTTCAGTAACAAAAGTATTCCTTTATTTGTTCCTTCTGAAGCTCTTTACTATTTTCCTCTGACAACATCACAGTTTATACCTATCCTGATTAATTTTTTTTGCCAGTTCATATTGCTTTATTTATAGTGCATATGAGTAAAATTTTTCTAGTTTCCTAACATAGTTCATTTAGTCTAATCACTTTAACTTCTACTCCTTATGCCCCAAAATGCATGATTCACACACACACACACACACACACACACACACACACATACATACGCAAGCAAGTGCATACTATCCTCATTATCCAGTAATAATATGGTAAGTTAATTTTGTATTATGGCTCTTGCCAGCACTGCTGCTATGAATATGCAGGTGCAAATACCATAAGCGCTTAGGAATGAGGGTTTTGTTGGCTCATATGATTATTTCGTATTTTCATTATATATGTTTAAGTGTCTACATGTGTATGTATATATATTTATAGTTCTGAGAACCTGTTCTAAAAGGATATAACATATTTTATTGACATTTAATACAAATTGTCTTCTTTCACACAGGTCCTGTTTATAGGCTAATCAATAAAAATATTTTCTTGCAAATATTATTCAAACACCGCACTCACACTGATACCAGAGTCAGCTTCTCTCCACCAATGACTCATGGACTGCTCTTACCCTACCGACCTTGAAAAATTACTTGGTAAATTATGGACCAATTTTCAGGTTCTATTACCTTTAATTTTTAGTTGTTGTCTTAAGTTCCTCTTATCTAGCTAATGCTGCTAAAGTCACAAAGGACAATAACAAAAAGCTGTATCAGCATCTAAGCACAGTATTCAGAAGTGTGTATAAAACATAACGAACATATAAACCTTGGCAATTAACAGTGAGATTAAGATAATAGATATACTCATCACACAGTGGTCAATAAGGAATATTGAGCATACCAGATCCCAAATCATAACTTTTTCACCATTATGGAAAAATATTAGTTAACATATCAATGTCAAAATTAAAGTATCCAAGATGGAACTTTTTCAACAGTTTCAGTGCATACAAATTTAGATATGCTTTAAAAAAAATCGCATTTCTAAGTCATTTGAAAACTGTCATGATTATATCTCAGTGACTCTAATAAGAAAATTATGTCCAAACTGTACCAAATACCAAACATTATTTGAATGTTATAGAAATTTTACTTGAAAATTTCAAAATGCTGCTTTAAAATAAGAATTTCTCTTGGGCCAGACCAGTGGCACAGTGGTAGGGAATCTATCTGCTTTGCATCAATCACTGTTCAATCCTCCAGCGTCCCAAGCCAGGAGTGATTTCTGAGTGCAGAGCCAAAAGTAACCCCTGAGCACCACCAGGTGTGGCCCCCACAAAAGAAGAATTTCTCTTTATAAAATTTAACTTTGAAGTATTTTGTATGTAAAGAAAAATGCAGTTCAACTTTAACATAGGAATATAGAAGAGACAAAAAGGCTCAAAGCTTGTTAAAATGTTTTTTGTATTTCTTTGTTGTTCAAATACTTATTTCAACCTTTGGGCCTTGGTAGTGCTGCCTGGGAATATTTAAACTGACAAGGCGAGGCAGTGGTGATAGTGCTGATACAATAAACAGTGAAGAGAAATGTGGCCCTCCTCTCCAGAAGATTGGCATTTCTTTAATTAAAAACCAGAGGCAAAAATCACCACCCTAAGTGACACAATATGTGGTTTACACAAGACTCTACTTTGTTAAATGAGTTTTGTTAAAGAAAAATCAATGACGACAATTAAATGTAAGAGAGCAACTCCTGATAATATTCTATTGGGCAACATGACATGTGAAATTATGAATGTCTATCAAAATCTTTCTAGTAAAGAAGACTTTTTGGAAATGATTTCCTTCTGTCAAATATAAAATTAGTAAGTCAAATGTATTAAAAATATGATGTGGTAAGTTACTGACAAAACTAAACTTTCAATATTGACTTTGACATAAAGACAAAATAATGCATAACAAAAATGCAAAATTAAACTGTACTTTCAGTTGCTACAAATGTTTAGGGTAGATTCAATTTTCACCATACTGTCTATGGAAACAGGATAATCATACCTACACCTAAATCAGGCTTTAAGAGAAAACTACCATTAGATAATAAACTAATTTACATGCAATATAAAACTAACAGAATATGAAAAACACATTCATTGTGATCAAATAAAAAATAAAGTAGGACGTTTACATCATTATCACTTCCTGTTTCAAATAATTTGTAATTTACAGAATCACCAGGCCTCTCCTTTTCCTAGATCTGTAGTGCTTTTGTGATAAAGTAGATTTTCAGCTGCCCTTACCCAGCCCTAGTCGCACAAAAAGTAGAAGTTCATAAATATTAAGCAACTGACTGAATTAATCCTCATATCTTTATTAAGCTATTGAAATCCATAGAAGTTGGAAAAGGACTAGCTTGGGCACATTTCCACTAGACAGTTCTGGCAAAATGAACATTAGAATTAGAGGACAGGAGCAGAAAAGGATATGGGACAGTGAACTGAGAGAAATGGAATGAACGTCAAGTATTTCCTCATGTATTGATCCAAGGAGCAACATCTCAGAAATCAACAGTGGAGAGTAGTTTTATTTTTATGGACTTTTGAAAAGAAACAAATAATATAAAATAAAATAACACATGCGATCCACAGAAAAGTGCTATGGAAGAAATGAAATGCAAACTTGAAGGTCTCTTCTGAAAATAATTTCATATAAGGATCAGACCAAACTAAAGGGGAGAGCATTAAACATCTTAAACAATATGTAAAGTACATAACATGAGAACAGAAAATCCAGAATCAGTAACTAGATGATAAAGAAAAAAGGTGAGAGATAGAAGCAATAGTTATATGGGAAGGAAATAAATTGCTACCTTAGAATATACCCATTGCTTTAATGGGTATAAATGAAGGACTAGATTAAGATCATTTGATCATCTGAAATTTTTCCCTCTTGTCACAAATGGTATAAAATGGTACATTAATGCAATCATACTTTCCCTCAATAACTGTTATTATAATGCAAAGAAAATCCATAAAAATATAAAGCAGACAGTATTCGCTTTCTAAAAATATTAAGATAGGGGCCAGAGAGGTGGAGCAAGCAGTAAGGCATTTGCCTAGCATGTGCTAATCTAGGACTGACTGCGGTTCAATTCCCTTATTTCCCATATGGTCCCCCAACTCAGAAGCGATTTCTGAGCCCATAGCCAGGAGTAATCTCTGAGCATCATCGGGTGTGGCCCCAAAACAAAAACAAAACATTAAGATAAAAATTGTAGACTAGGGGCCAGAGAGATAGCATGGGGTTAAGGCATTTGCCATGCATGCAGAAGGATGGTGGCTCGAATCCCAGCATCCCATATGATCTCTTGTGCCTACCAAGGGCAATTTCTGAGCAGAGAGCCAGGAGTAACCCCTGAGCGCTGCTGGGTGTGACCAAAAACCCAAAAAAAAAAAAATTGTAGACTAAAAGAATACATAAATGCATAATCATGAATAAAGGGTATTTTGTTTTATATTTTATTTATTTATGTATGTATGTATTGGTTTGGGGGTCACACCCGTGATGCTCAGGGGTACTCCTGGCTATGCGCTCAGAAATCACTCCTGGCTAAGGGGACCATCTGGGACACTGGGTATCAAACCAAGGTCCGTCCTGAATTGACTACATACGAGGCAAACACCCTACCACTGTCCTATTGCTCCAGCTCCTAAAGGGTATTTTAGAAGGAAGAATTTTCTAGAGTTATTTAGTAAGTACAAGAACCTCTTGCAACTTTTTTTTTATTACAAAAGTGATGTTTGGAGAGGATCGACAAGTTGATGCATATACAGAACCAAAATGTCCTCCAGTAACACCCTATATTCATACTTAAATGAAAATACAGCACTCACTACGAGAAAAGATAAAATCATGGAGTCTGCCACAATGTCAATGGAACTCAAAGGTATAATGCTGAAAGAGTCAGCCAGAAAGACAGAAATAGACACAGCATGATATCCCCAATCTATGGAAGAGGGAGGAACATAGTGTGGGAATAACAAGTTGTCAAAGACAATAGAACCTTAGAAACGATTTACATAACTTGACATACCCAGGATAGGGAGGAAAAATAAAGTGAGTAGTGGAATCCCTGCAGCACTAAATGGTGAAGAATATCTGATATTTGACGAAGAGTATTCTGCTTGAATGTTGTAGGCATGAAACCCTATCATGCAAAGTATTGTAAGATATGTAGAGTATCATGTTGAGTAAAATGAGTCAGATGGAGAGGGACATACATAGAATGATTGCACTGATCTATGGAATATAAAAATTTAAAGTATTGTAAATCATGGGTCTTCAATGGATGAATATGAAATATACTAAGAATATGAAAGGAAGTATAAGTAAAAGAACTATGCAGCAATGAAGAAAGACACTAGAGCTAGTAGTATTGTGATCCAGGAAAATCAGTTCTCCCAGGAGATATTAGGAACCCCAAATTAAAACCTTTTTATAAACAGTGTAAACTCTCAAGTTTCTGAGTCAACTACTATAAGCCTAGTAAGGCAAATCAACAGAAACGTATACAGAGATTACCAGAAAAATATTTACTTTTTTATTGATTGAGATTCTGGAATTTACAATATTGTTAATTATGATTTAATATATAATTTTATATAAATCCAACACTATGCCCATCACCAGTGAATAAATCTTCCTTCCCAAACAATCTCAATGCCCCCACTCAGTTGTTTGTTTCTCCTATGTGTTTCCCTTAGCTTTTTGTTGCTATCTTGCTGTGTATCTTTTAGTCCTACATATGAACGAGATCATTTTGTCTTCACTCAGTTTGATATACTATAGTTCCATCATGTTGAGACAAATCACATGACTTTGTTGGTTTGTTTCATATTTTGGGGCCACACCCGGCAGCCCTCTTGAGTTACTTCTGGCTCTGTGCTCAGAAATTGCACCCGGAAGGCTCGGAGGACCATATGGAACTTCAGGATTTGAACCACTGTCCATCCTGGATTAGCTGCGTGCAAGACAAATGCTCTGCCACTGTGCTATATCTCCTGCCCCCAAATCACATGACTTTGTTCTTTCTTGAAGCTGCATATAATAATCTATTGTGTATATATATTATATATAGTACAACTTCTTCACTCATCTGTAGTTGGATATCTAGATTGTTTTCATATATTAACTATTGTATGAAGCAATATGAGAGAGCATAGGAGTGCATATATATTTCCAATTTAATTGTCTTGCATTTGGGAGATATATAACAAGAGTGGTATCAATAAAACTAGAAAAACATTGAAAATTATAGCTCTTAATTATTTCTACTTGAGAAAACAAATATCATGAAGAATAGCTGCATGAGACCCAAAATATATAGAGATCTTCAAAACAAATAAAAAATAGGAATAAAACAAAGTGAATATATTTTCTTATTAAACCAAAGAATATAAATACAGAAAATAGTAACTAAGCAGTAGATCATTTTCAGACAAGTTTCATCATTAAATATAATCAAAATATTCAGAAGAAGAATGGTATGATTATCAAGTTCTTCTTACTCATTTTCAATAATTACCAAAGACCCTTGAACATGACCAATCAAGATTTCATTCTGGCATCCTAGTTGTCTCCTATTTCTACTAGGAATGAGCACAAAGCCAAAAGTAAACTGTGAGCACTGCATACAGTCAATCCAGATTTGATTCCTAGCATCTCATATGATCACTTCAGCAGTGCTCAGGGTGTCCCCGGGGCTGCAGTGGGTCTTCAGGTGTGTAATTGTTGATAAAACTATTAAAAGAAAGCACCCAAAATATTAATCCCTATAAGTAAATAGATACTTTTGACTAATAAAAATATAAATCTAAAACTAAGTGACAAATAAACTATAAAAATATTCCTTTTTTTGCATAGCAGCAAATTAAATTTCTAACTAGCCTAACGCTGTGCTGGTGGAAACTTCATTTGCTTTTCCCGAAAGAGGGCAAATGCTAATGAATTTATAGGTAATATTTAGAGTTTATTTTATGTAACATGTCAGTCGATGCAGTTAAAAGAGAAAAGTGTTTTACAGTCCTGTGGAAGGTAATAAATGTCAGACACAGGTAGATACAGTTATAACTTTATGAACACCCAGTGCAAGTGCACATAAGGAAAACCTTACATGAACGCCAAATGAAGACATGTTTTCCAAGCACAGTCAGGGAACTGTGTTTAACTCCATGTGTAATATATGTGAGATAGAGGCTTAAGGACTGCAGTGCAGTGGTCTGACAATAAACCCCCTACAAGCATGCAGTTTGATGGGGTGTTAATTGAGTAGTAGGTGAACATAAATAGGAAGCACTGAGGGTGTATGGGGGGGTCCTTTTATTGTTGATGAGAGAACATAAAATGTTGAGCTCTCGGTAATAAAAAATAAAGATAATATAGAATTAACTTCTCAGATCCTATTCTACCTTCGTTAACATGGGCCTCTCCATTTTAAACGCTTGGTAAGGAATAAATAGATTTTTTAATATGTGGGTCATTATACAAAACCTCAGTTAGGTTTTCTAAAGATTATTAAAGCCTGAGTTTGTTTTGTTTTGTTGAATATGATTAGAGAAATATTGTGTGCGGCTGTTACTTAGAATTTTCAAGACATAGCCAGTGAAAGTCTCATTCAGCAGCTAAAGTAGAATTTCACTAATTCTTTTTTTATAAAGAATAAACGGAGACATAAAGGTATATTTTTTCTTATTTAGCTCACCTAAAAAAGTTGTATCAGATGATACAGGTAAATTCTTCAATAAAATAAGTCTTAATTTCTAATGCTACTTTATATTTTCATATATATTATATTAAAGACAGCCTTTCTCCAAGAAATATCTTCCAACTCTTGAGTAACAATATATTATTGAAAAATATTACCCATTTAAAAAGTATGATACCTTATAGTATATTATTACTACCAGTACTTTCAAGATGTGCTTAGATATGTTGTCATTAAGTATGATTAATTTTAACTATTTTTATAAGATGTTTCCTAGGCATTAATAACTGCACTAACTACTTTACACATACAGTTTCATTTGACCCTCACCAGCCTAATGAGATAAGTTTTAATTCACATTTACAAATGAGAAAATTAGTTTTCCCTTAATTACAGAACTGATTGTGAAGCCATTTTTTGAAAGTAAGCATACATGATACGAAGGAAAAAGATGAACTGTTATATTATACATTTTATATTGTTTCAGGTTCCTGTGTTCACTAACTGAATGCTTTGTCATAAAAGAGAATCCCATACTTCTGAGAGGATGGAGGTAGAGTCAGAAATAGTTCACTGGCTCCATGATCTAGAGCAGTGCTTCTCAAACATTAATCTTGAGATAAAACATCTCAGGATTTTGTCAAAATGCTAATTCTTAACCCGTGTATTTGAGGTGGAACCAGGTGTGCAAGTCTAACAAAAATTCTGGTAATATCTCTCAACTCCTGCACACCTCGCTGGTGGCACAGAAAACAAAGAGGGTTTTGTATTAGATGGACGAAAGGAGCAAGAACAGATATCCAGCTGCTTTTTCCTTTTCCCCATTTCTTAATATTAATAAAATCACAATATTGTTTAAAAATTAATTTTGAGTTCCTGTATGTTTCTACTTTAATCTGATCAGCTCACCTAAGTGAAAAAAATGAAGATTCTAGAATAATACTCTAAAGTTACATAAATATAACTGTTTCAGCAATTGTCTGGCAGGGAAAGAATGCTTCTGTCCAGTTCAGGTTTATATTAAGAAAAAATAATTTTGTAATACTTCGTAATACAAAATGCTTTGTATTTTGCAGACTGTTTTTACGTAAGTAATTATTTGGGTTGGGGGAGCTTTGGGCCAAAGGTTCAATGCAAGGGCACAAGGATAAGGTGAAGATTGGCCCTATGGGGCCAGGGTCCATCCACAGATGTCAGGAGCCCATTAGTGCTGGGGATCGAATCTGGATCGGGTGCACTGGCCCTTGAAATAAATTTAGTAATGAAAGCCAATATATTATCAAGCTCACAGAGTACAATCAGAAAACCAAGCATCTCCAAACACATAGTGAGAAGTATCAGCATAACCCAGCAAGAATTAGAGATACAGGAAAAGAATGAGAACTGCATTTGGAACCCAAATACTGACCTACCTCTACCTTCCACCCTTCTCTCTCCATATTCAATCACCAAGTTATAGCCTGCAGATTTAACCTCACGAATAGCTTTGCTGTTCCATTTGCCAATTCCCTTATTTAACATCTCATCACTTTTCACTTGACCACAGCAACCAAATAAGGGGAAGACTATCTATCCTCCGAGTGACCAGAAGACCACCCACTACACTGCTGCCAGAGAAATCTATTGGAATTCTTATCAAATATCACTTCCTTGTGTTATAGCAGCTCCCTGTCGCATTCAAGTTCTTACTTCCCTGTTTGGCACACAAGGTTCTTTGTGATCCAGCACCACCTGTCTCCCTGATTCATTCCCTCCATTACCTCACACTAGCCCTTACCAGAGGTAGACAGATCCATGTTGCAGTATTGCTATTGCATCATGGCGCTTTACACCTTCATGCCTTCCCAAATGATTTGTGAGGTTTGTAAAATCCTCCCACTCCGATCCTGCACTCTCCTTTCTCACCCTCCATCCCAAACACCTAGTCAGCTTTCCATTATGCAGTTTAAGGAGTGTTCAGAATAGCTAAGAGTCCCCTATCCCTCCCAATAAAAGAGGGCAATTTTCATAGGAAAAATTAAACTCCACAGAGTAAATTAAGAACAGCAGCAGGTCACAAGATATACCTACAAATCCAAAACATGATGGATGAGACTGAACCACCTAAAACTACAAGACCCGTGTGGTATGCAAATCAGGGATTCAGAAAAAAGCAGAGACTAGTCATGGTCCCTAAAGGTAAAAATTCCCACCTCAGTATCATATATTCCGGGAAAATACAGCGAACCTCTATGTGCACAGCAAGAGAAGGATGGATAGGAAGATTTGAAAGTTCAGCACTAAAGAGGGATTCAAGAGGTCCAAAGTCTGATCTAGAAGAAGTAGATATTTTGAAGTCTAGTGTATAAACAGTGAAAACAAAAGAGAGCAAGGAGTAAAAAGACAACTCCTTTGTCACAAAGCCTACCACCAAAGTAAGGTTGCTAGAATTATAAACCAAAGTAAACAGAAAACGAGAATAGTATGTCAAGTGGGGAATATAGCAAAGAATATCTATTCAAGTTTAAGGCAATCTCTTCTTTTAAGTAGCCAGAGAAACAGTTTTCTGGAAGCTTCTCTTCCTAAAGTAACATAAAACTCCTTTTATTCTCTAACAAAGAAAAACCAATGACCGGTACAAAATCTTCTCCCACCAAAAAACATAAAATTGAGCTAATATAAAGGAGATAAATCCCTCATATGATTGAAACATATCAATAAAATACTTCCACAGAACATAAGGAGCAAAATGTTTCAAAATAATATAAGATAAATTTGAAAAAGAATAGAATCTATAAAGAATAAACTAAATCAAAATAAAAAAGCTGAGGAAGTGAGTGGAGGAAAACTATTTGAAAGGAGGTAAAATCATTTAGGAGAAATTATTTAATAAAATGTTAAATAAATAATTTAATGAAGTTTTAAAATAATTTTAAATAAAAAGCATTCTTTCTAAAGCTGACAGATTCAAAGACAAACAAGCGTACAATAAGAAGCCTTAAGAGGAACAAAATATGGGATAGAGAAAACTTTCACAGACACAATTAACAAATATTTCTTAAAGCTTTAAAGAATAAGCAATAGACAAAGAAGATAGAGATAGGCAAATAAAGAAAACAACATTTGAAGAAGAAAACCAGAGAATTAATGGAACAAACACTACAAGTGTAATTTAGGAAAACTTTCATTTGCTTTTAAATTTTAGGTTTCTGGGATCACATCAGCAGTGCTCAGGACTTATCCATGGCTCTCTGCTCAGGATTTACTCCTGGTAATTGTCACGGCACCATATACAGAGCCTGGATCCAAAATGACCAAGTGCAAAACAAGTCCCTGCATTATTTCTCCAGCCCTAGAGAAATATATTTTTATAATAATAAATAAATTTAAAATAGTTTAAAACACCTACATAATAGGATATATGTCTATAATGACTAACACTGAGATAAAGTCTACAGCTTATTATATATGTTTACCCCTTAAAATCCAATAATTAAAGTGGAAGAGAGAGTACAGGGGGTAGGTAAGCACTTGCCTTGTCTGTAGTCTATCCTCAGTTCAATCTGGCATTACATATGATCCCTGAGCACTGCTAGGGACCAAAAAATCAGAGAGATTAAGACAGAATTATATGACAAAAGAAATCCTGGACTTTGGAAGCTTTGACCTAAGAACTAAAGGAAAGTATGAAATGAACATAATTTCTAAATAAATCTACTGATTATTAGAATAACATGACTATATACCCTAACACATAAACATAGTTAAAACCTGAGATTTAAATTAAATTAACTGATTGTTTAATAGGTAATCATTAGATTAACAAAGAATATTATATCAATAATTGTTAGCTGAGAGATATAAAGGTTAAAAACTTACTAGTTTATTTCATTATTATCCAGAGTAGGAAACAATAATCAATATCAAAGGGGGACAAAGATAATAATTGAAAAAATAATCCAAGTAATTTTAAATGCCAAAGCAGATCTATTTTTTCAAATTTATTTGGTAGACAAAAAGAATTAAAATGTCAAAACCATACAAAATGTATCTTTCATTGATTATAACTTGCTTTAAAGCAGGAGTTCTCAAATTATGGCCCAAAAGTTATTTATATGGCCCACACTGTATTTTTCTCCCTGCTGCTTGGCCTGCTTAGCTGCTGACTTGCCCAGGGCCTGCAGTGTGTGGAATGTGTGCCTGACTCTCCAACTCCCTCCTCTCTCTCTCTCTCTCTCTCTCTCTCTCTTTCTCTCTCTCTCTCTCTCTCTCTCTGACTCTCAAGTCCTCCTCTCAGTCTTGGAAAGAGGGTCCTCAAACTATGGCCCACTGAAATACTGATAAGCTTATTAAGTTAACTTTACTTGCTCTTCATTTTAAATATTGTATTTATTCCCATTTAGTTTTTCACTTCAAAATAAGATCTGTGCAGTGTGTATAGGAATTTGTTCATAGTTTGTTTTTTAAAACTGCAGCTGGCCCTCCAATGGTCTGAGGGACCATTGAACTGGATCCCTGTTTAAAAAGGTTGAGAACTCGTGCTTTAAAGCTTAAATTTTGTAATTATACTGTATGATAATATGATAAGTTCAATATACCAAAATAAAACTGCTAAAAATAAAAGCATGAAAAATACTAATAGGGAGTATGTCAATATAGACACCCTGAATACATAAGCCCTAAAGAATAATAGGACAACAAAAAGCCACAAGAATATTGAAAAGAATAAAACCACTAAGCTTCTTTAGAATTCATATTATTATTGGATAGGGTGGACTATATAATTCTAAGATTGGTATGTGACTAATACATGAAAATAAATGGGAATTAAATTGGTACTGTTAAAATACGGAATTTTTCAAAGTGAAGAAAATTCAGAAACAGAGAGACACAGGGCAGGTAAGGTCCTCATCTTCCACCTGACTGACACAGTTTCTATCCCTGGCACACCCATAGGGCCAAGAAGTTCCTCAGGAGTGATTTCTGAATGCAGAGCTAATAGTAATCCCTGAGCAGCATTGAGTGTGGCACATAAACCAAAACAGAAAAGAAAGAAGAGGAAAGTGGTGGAGGGAAGGGGAGGGGAAAGGATAAGTGGGAAGGAGAAGAGAGGGGAGATGAGGAGCAGAAATGAAGGGAAGGAGAGGAAGGGAGAAAGGAAAGAAGAGAAGAGAAAGAGAGAAAGAAAGAAGAAAGAAAGAAAGAAAGAAAGAAAGAAAGAAAGAAGAAAGAAAGAAAGAAAGAAAGAAAGAAAGAAAGAAAGAAAGAAAGAAAGAAAGAAAGAAAGAAAGAAAGAAAGAAAGAAAGAAAGAAAGAGAAAGAAAGTTCTTTTAGCTCTGGTTTCTTGAGAATAAGATATACTCAAACATTAATTGAAGAGAATTCAATAAAATAATCAAATTTATTTCCAAGGCTATAATCATGGCTAAAGAAACAAGGGGGGCAGAGTAAGAACACAGGGTTGGGTGTTTGCCTTGCACTCCGCTGATCTGTGAAGGACCCATGTTTGAATCCTGGCATCCCATATGGTCCCACTAGTCAGGAGCTATTTCTGAGTGCAGAGACAGGAGTAACCCCTGAGCACGATCTGTGTGGCCCCAAAACAACAACAACAACAACAACAAAAGATAATTAAAAGAATAGAAAAATAAACAACAAGCGATGGTGAAGTATTTGGATTGACTACAATGGAAGGTCAAAATCATTTCATGTTCAGTGAGCATAAGGTGAGATCTACCTGAAAGAAGATAAGACCTCAGCCATCAAAGGACCTTACTGGGAAAACATGTTGATACCACACCAGTATATTAGACCAATTGAGCTAAAAACTAATAGGAATGAGAGAACTGTTTTCAAATGGAAGATAGGTAGAACATGAATGTTGAAGGTGAGTATTCTTTCAGATTTAGAAAGAATTCAAAAAATAAGTTGCAAACTATTAAGTGTGTAGATTCAAATACTGATATGTGTGTGTGTGTGTGTGTGTGTGTGTGTGTGTGTGTGTCGGGAAGAGCACTTTATAACATCTTCCTTGGATGGAGACTCCTTTCAGTGCACAGAGCACAGATTGAAGAAAAAAATCAGATCAATGTGGCAGATTATTAAAATAGCTACAAGTATGTCTATCGATCATTTAAAAGGAAGCATATTTTCTGCCAGGTTTTTCTCTAATAAGGACATTTTATTTAGATGCATTCTGTATCACCTCCAGTAGTATTTTTAAGCAGCATGCTAATATCAGAATATCAGTATAAATACACCTGCAATTGTCAGTTAACCTCATGCTATTATTTTCAGACTGCCTGCGGCAGTCTATCAGGACTGTCAAAAGGGAAAAAAAATAACACAGAACACAGAGTTTTCACATTATTTTCCACAAGCCGAGACACAAAATGGACTCATTAGCAACATGTGGTTCCCTAGAGTTAAATATGAATCCATCTTGATTTCTCCAATAACAATTGTAGTTTTATAATTTAACAAAAGGTAAACAAATATACATCCACAAATGATACACTGCTAGGTAAATAAAAATTTTCGCCAATCCTATCTTGGTATAAAATATGTTTGAAGATTGCAAGTTACAATTCTGGTGAAAGATGATTTTTCTGAAAAATTTCAATGCTACTCTTATCTCACTGATTTAATCTGATAGTTTTATTAAATACAAATGTCTGCAAAAGTAATATCAAGAAGATTTCTTCTTTTAATAACCAATTTTCTTTTGACTTTTACCTAAGATCCATTAACATCTGTTGGAACTAACTAAAATCATCTTAATCCTTGAAAAGCCACCACTATCTGTTCTTTGGGTGATATAAGCAATTATATCTCAAGGCATTTTAATTCACCTGATAGCAGGGACATTTATTTATTTGGATATTTATACTATAGCAATAGCTTTGAAAATCCCAATTGTGAAACAGTATTAAATATCATGACAGATGATAGTAAAAATAAAATGTCCTTCCTATGAAACATAATTTAACCATATATTAGTGAAACGGCAAAAGTATGTTCTTATTCTAGTAAAGGTATAAATTCATTTCATAGCATAGGTACCAACTTCCTTGACACTAGAAAAAAATCATTTAACAGCTTAATTACTAAATATCACTTTCATTTTAAATAGCTACCAAAATACACAATAGTGAAACCTATGGCTATTGCCAGAGGGACTTTAGTCTCCAACCAGCTGAGTTATCTCATGTACCCTCATGTACTGAAAATTATTTGAAATAACTCAGAGTTTGGAGGTATGGTTAGTAGAGGACATGGTTTATCTCTGAAAGACGTGTGCTTTGGGTTCTTTCTACCACTTAGCAATCTGAATGAAGGTGGGCAAAGGAAGCCATTAAGCACTTTTGAATTTTGGTTTTCATCATTTTTAATGATTTGTATCACTTCGTTCCTACAGAGCTACTATGAGATTCATACATATAATACAGGTGAAAAATTATAATACAGGTGAAAACTGTAATTTGGTGAGAACTACATAAGATTATCCATTGACCTTATTTGTTTTAGTGATTACTCAACGTGGGTCAAGCAAAAACTCTATTTCTATTTCTAGTTCTGTTTCTATTTCCTTTTGGTTTCCCATTTATTTTTCTTTCCTGTCCTACACATTGTCTATCTTAATTTAAAAGCAAAACTAAGGGGGCCGGGTGGTGGCGCTGGAGATAAGGTGCCTGCGCTAACCTAGGACAGACCGCTGTTCGATCCCCCGGTTCCCCATATGGTCCCCCGTGCCTGCCAGGAGCAACTTCTGAGAGAATAGCCAGGAGAACCCCTGAGCGTCGCCGGGTGTGGCCTAAAAAAAAACCAAAAAAGAAAAAAAAAAGCAAAACTAAAAATCACAGCTCAAAGTAGTATGAAGAGAATATTTAATAAATACAAAACATACTCATTCTCATGACTCTTTTAGTTTATCTATTTCTAGCCCAGATTTAGGAATTGAAAACCACAAGACTATACATGTTGAAGTCATACCAAGAGGCAAATTAAGGATTGAAGGCAGATGAAGTACAAGTCCAGATTAGAACCTAGGAAGAAAAGTTGGACTTCCAAGAAATTTAAGTCATATAGCACTGGAAAGAAAGAAGACTTCAACATTTTATACATAGTGATTGGGGTGGCGGGGGAGCTAGTTTATTCTAGAATGTTTTGTTTCACTACGAATTTCTCAGGTTAATGAGAACTTATTTTAAAACTGAAAGTGGCTAAATGCTTTATCAAACAAAGCACTTGTTCACCAGTAAGAACTACATTTCTCTTATTCTTTTGTCACTAACTTTCTGTGCACTTTCTGCTTTATTTCAGAATGAGGTTGAGCAAGTCATTTGGACTATAAGGGCTTTGGTTTCCTTAATTATAGACAAAGTAATCTAAATTATTTCTAAATTTTAGTCAAGCTCTAAAACACTAGAGTAGTAACAAGCAATTCATGTCTAATTCCATTATGCAAAATTAAATAATGGAAAGAAAGAAAGAAGAAAGGAAGGAAGGAAGGAAGGAAGGAAGGAAGGAAGGAAGGAAGGAAGGAAGGAAGAAAGAAGGAAAGAAGGAAAGAAAGAAGGAAGGAAAGAAAGAAAGAAAGAAAGAAAGAAAGAAAGAAAGAAAGAAAGAAAGAAAGAAAGAAAGAAAGAAAGAAAGAAAGAAAGAAAGAAAGAAAGAAAGAAAGACAAGAAAAAGAAAAGTGAACATTTTTACCTACTTTTTCAAGTTGATCCCTTAACAGGAATCTTGTCAAATAAAAGCAGTTTCAGCCTGCAGCAACCAATCAACATATATTATTAGCGTAACATTCCCATGTAATCTTGTGTCAATAAATCTTTGTATGTGGAAATTTTAACTTTCACATATAGAGAAAATTATAACCATTGGAATCTGAAAAATTGTAATTAGAAACTCCTACTGTGCCACATTCCAGAGTTCTTGCTTCTTTTACATTCTGCCCGTGAATTAGGAAAGCACCAGTTCAAAATAGGAGTGTCCTCTGCCCAGCTTGAAAGTCTTAAATAATGTCCCCTCTCTTTCCCATACAACTCATTTCATCTTTGTCTTCTCTTAACACCCTGCACACACTACCATCAGAGTTTCTGTATTTCTAAACTATTATATACAATACAATAGAGCAGATACTACTTTTCCACTTGATTTAAAGGCTGCTTTTGTTTTAAGACCAAAAGCACTGAAATGAGCTTGCAAAAAGTGAACAAAAGTTCATAAAGAAAGAGAAAGTTTGGGAAGGAAAAATGAATCTTTTTTGTGTGGTGTGAATTTCCTGTTTCCATATGATGCTATACCTAGGATATTTTTTATTCTTTATCTTCCTTCCTTTATTCATATAGATTGATACCTAAATAATAACAGTTCAGTTAGATTCTCCATTCAATTTTCATAGACGTTTTTCACAGATATGTGTACACTAAATGAAGAAAAAGTCTTATCAAGTTGAATGGGGAGAAGCTTAAAGACATCTTTAAGAAATTGCATATAAATGTTGCTTTTTTTAACCTAGAATTTTAGTAACTCTCTGCAACAATTACTTTAGACTCTGAAGTTCATGACACCTGTGTTCTCAAAGGCTAAGGCATTAGGTATAAATAAACCCATCAGATTTTCTCTGATCCTTTGACTCCGAATTAGTTATCCAACTTATATATAAACAGATGGTAGGTCTCCAAGGACAGTAGTGAATAGATGTGTATGCTAAGAAAAAAATGCAGGGTCCCGGAGAGATAGCACAGCGGCGTTTGCCTTGCAAGCGGACAATCCAGGACCAAAGGTGGTTGGTTTGAATCCCGGTGTCCCATATGGTGCCCCGTGCCTGCCAAGAGCTATTTCTGAGCAGACAGCCAGGAGTAACCCCTGAGCACCGCCGGGTGTGGCCCAAAAACCAAAAAGAAAAAAAAAGAAAAAGAAAAAAATGCAGCACCCCTGATAAAAGTCAAGAAAATCAAAACCATTTCCTCATTTTCTAAAGATAAAGATGAAGCAGCTTTTTCTCCAGGACAGGAAGGTGTGTAAGACAATTACCCCCAGGTAACAAAGCAGTCTATGGAACTGTGCCCATTGCTACCCAGCCAACTATTTATAATGCTATCATTATTATTACAAAAAATAACCCTGAAAATGTTGAGTGGTGATCCCAGAGAAGTCTGTCCTAAAAATATCTCTGTTCTGCAAGTAAGCTGTCTGTGATACCTGCAAACAAAGGTTTAATGGTGCTCCTAAGGCACCAGGAAGTCCTTGCTGACTGCCCTGACCCTTCTTTAAATGTGAAGAGCTATTACTCTCCTTCCACAGAAGTTAATGCTTCAAAGACAGACATATTGTTCTTGAGGTACAGAAGAAACACAAGGTACCTATTGTGAAGGCATGTTGAGTTTCCTCAGTTTGTATCTACTGATGAGAGGAGCCAAGACACAAAGGAAGGGCAGCTTCTCAGAATGACAACAACAAACCCAGGTCCTACAGAGGAGAGAAAGTTCGCACTGTCTCCGCTCACTGCAAGACTCTGAATAGAATTACCTGGATGTCAGTCAGTCAAGGTAGTTTAAACTATCTATGCTCCCAAAGCCATGGTGTCATTATAGATTTAGCACTACTAGCAGTGTTCTCTTTGTCACACAATGAAGCAATATGGCTAATTAACGCTCACTAGGGAGCCTGAAATAATGATGCCTCTCTCTTCCTAGAGCCAATTACCCCAAATATTCAGATTACCTACCTACTATTTCACTGAAAGAAGTGTCTGGATTTTTTTTTAATTCGGGCATTATGTATCACGTAACGTCACATTATGTGATGTTGTGTCACAACCTGACAGCTTACAACCAGGGATATGCTGAATATATCGGGTAGTTAATACCTGCCTGAATTAACAAGAAACCAACTTTCCAAAGAAAGAAAGTCTGAACAGTATCTGCTATACCTCCTGGGATAACTGGAGGGAGAACACGTCTGACTTCACTCAATCAACCACTGTGTGTCACTGTTGCTTCTCATAAAAACACATGAAAGAGTATTTGTCTGCAGAGATGGCACGGACCTACATGCAAACTGAAGATGGATTTGCATGGAAATCTTACTGGTTATCACCTATCGAGGGTTTCTTTTCTTTAGTTCCCTTTAAAGGATCTCAACCTTCTATAAATTAAGTATTTAGAGGAAAAGCTAATCTAATGCATAAAGGTGGTAGGGAGCTTGGAATTGAACAAATCTTTCTTCACTTACTCATGTTTATTCAACACATATTTATTACTTTTTCTCAAATAGAATTTTGAGGCAAAGTGGAATATGCTTAACTTCCTTTTCCTCTGCTCTTTACATACATGTTGAGTCCAATTTTGCCTCATCATCTTTGTTCTGGCTAATACTACCACCTAGAATACTCTAGCCAAGACAGACTCATAACCAACACCGTAGCTATCTTTCAAGCTTTCTTGAATACCAACTTCTTATTAAAGTCTATGGTACTAACCTATCATTTTTCCAGGTACCATTTTTCCCCATACAAGAAGGAATTTACATTGAACTGACTTAGAAGAGTGAATTGAAAAGCAATAGTGAAACAATGAAAGTTACAAAAGGAATGTGAAGAGACATCTCATTTTCATTCTCTTTAAATTAAGAATAAATATATGGGGCCCGGGAGATAGCATGAAGGTAGGGCGCTTGCCTTTCATGCAAAAGGTCATCGGTTCAAATCCCGGTGCCCCATATGGTCCCCGTGCCTGCCAGGAGCAATTTCTGAGCATGGAGCCAGGAGTAACCCCTGAGCACTGCCGGGTGTGACCCAAAAACAAAACAAAAAAAATAAATAAATATCACCTGCCTAATATGAGGAAGATTTTAAAAAGACAACTCATGTAAAATGATCAAAGTAGGACAATTATCTTCAGTGGGCTTATTAAATGCTACTGCAGTAGAAATAGCTGAATAATTAACCAGTTGTAGTTTGCAACAAAGTACAAATGATAACACACAAAAGAGTACACTAATAGGATTGAATCCAGAAAAGATAAAAAAAGAAAGAAAAGATAGACCTTTAATAAACCTTTATAATAGAATGGAACACTGGGCACTTTCGGTGACTACAGGCACATACCATAGAGGTCTAATGAGAAAAAAAAAATGGTAGATGAGTCTAGGTGGGTGAATAGAGAGGTAGAGCTCTTTGGAATATTTATTCTAATATTCCAATGTTAAGTCTGAAGTTTATTTTGCATACATGTAGAACCGAATTCAGTGTATATAAGGATCTAAGAACTTGTGACAAAACATAGTTTAGGTGCTGGCAGAAACTGTGAAGGTGGAAGAGTTGAAAATCTGAATGCAAGTTCGGAAATTAGTGTAAAACATTGACAAATATGTGGTGAGGCCAATAACTAGGGCAGCATTCTTTGATTGAGGTTGTGTGATCCCTTGTGGAACTCCAGGATACTCCAAAGGACCACATAAAAGGGAGAGGTGGTCCAAACAGTGGATGGGTTGAAGGTTAGGGTATCCCATGAAGGAAACAAGGTCAGAAGGGGGTCACAGATAGAAAAAAGATTAAGACCCATTAAACTAGAGCATCACATGGGAAAGGAGTTAATTTTGTGATGACATATTTTAGATCACTTGATAAATAATAAGATCAGTAATGGCCCAATTTTCATGGAATAAAAAATTCAGCAAATATGGTATAGGGATCAGTTGGGATGTATTCACTAATGATTATTCACTCTTAAATGTCATTTGGAGTATAAGATATCAGGAGATATTCAGTTAGAATTCAGATAAAGAAAGCAGTTATAAATAAATCAGATTAAGATTTATAAAGGAATGTAATTTTGGGGCACTTCTGGTGATGCTTAGGATTATTCCTAGCTCTACACTGAGCAATCACTCCTGGAAGTATTCAGGGGAACATATGGGATGCCAGGGATGGAAGCCATGTCAGTAGTTTACAAGGCAAGTGACTTACAATGGTGATGGGAACGTTGCACTGGTGATGGGTGGTGTTCTTTACATGACTGAAACCCAAACACAATTATGTATGTAATCAAGGTGTTAAAATAAAAAAAATTTTAAAAAAAAGAAAAAAAAAGAATATAATATTCTGGGGCCCAGGAGATAGCATGGAGGTAACGCATTTGCCTTTCATGCAGTAGGTCATCGGTTCAAATCCCAGTGCCCCATATGGTCCCCTGTGCCTGCCAGGAGCAATTTCTGAGCATGGAGCCAGGAGTAACCCCTGAGCACTGTCGGGTGTGACCCAAAAAATCACACACACAAAAAAAGAATATAATATTCTTTAAACCTCAATAAAGATGCAAGAAACAATTACAGGATAAGTTTCTTCCCCCCTCTTTTTAAAAATTATTTCCTAAGGACAAGCTTCCAAACCATGCCAAATATCTCTTACAAGAGCCACTTAATTTTTTTAGCTTTTCATTTTAGTCCAACAATGCTATCTACTTCAGCGCTTCATTAGAAGCATAATTATTTCTAATATTTTCAGTTTTGTTCAAAATCCAAATACGCCATCCTATTTTATGACAACTTCTAAAATTACAGTAATAATTTATAATTTTAAAAGTTTGAAAACTCTTAAAGCAAGATACAGTGAATCAGCCAGAATTTTTAAAATAGTCACAAAGACACTGGGAATCTTATTTCCAAACCTTATTAATGTAATGCAAGTCTGTCCAAAGTTAGGAAGATGAAAACTTAATAAAATATCAAATATCAAACCTTAATAAAATATCAAATCCATTTTGTTGTACTAAGTCCATGGCACTACTATGCTAATACCATATAAAGATATAAATTACAAAGAATCAAGTTCAGTTGTGGGAATTTGCAAGTTTGAATATTTCTCTTGATAGCAGAAACTATAAATAATACTTTTGTCTTCCATAAACCTTGATAAATCCAGCTAGTATAGCTCTATGTCTTCCTCTTATTGTAAATGTGAACATATATTCTTAAGGGAATAATCAGTAAGAATTTTTGTTTCCATTGCTACCATAAAGATCTGGGACAAGATAATCATTCTTATCATTAAATATAATGAAGTCTTCTATTTTAAACATGAATTGAATTTAAAAATACAAGCAAATTATGCTCAATGCTTTACCTCTATAACTTAAATCTATCTGTTAAGAAATCATTTACTACATTATTCAAGTTTCTTTGTTATTTGTTCATCAGAATTGTGTTCCACATTTTTAAATATCTTCTAAAATTAGATTTTTATAAAGCTTTTAAATTTCTTTTTAAAAATAAAACAAAATAGAAAACTATTTCTCCAAGAATAAATAAGTCTCTTTAATTCAAAATTCAAAATTCCAAACATTTGAGAGGTTTCACCAACTAGTATAGCATATTTTATTGGCCTTATAAAAACAAGATGATCAATGGAGGAAAACAACTCAGTTTTTGCCATGGCATTTTTAGACCACACAAGGCAAAATGTAAGATCATCTTACTTCATCCCAAAAAACTCCTTGGGTCTTTTAAATCTTTTTCTTACTTACATGTTAACACTCATCTGCATGCCTCCTCATTACATAATGGTAACCATTTACAAAACAATAAAAATAAAGCTAACACACAGGTAGGCAATTTCATGAAAGGTCAACAAAGAACTCTGCCCATTATATTAACTCTCTGGTGTCAGTCTAATCAGTTTCCTACCTTCTCCTATTCAGATTAAATATTGGTTCCTTTGTTAAAACTTGACCAGAAGTACAATACTGTCTTCTCTTTAATTCTGCTCTGGCAATATATTGACATATTCTGATGAATATGACTTGGCACTGACATATTCTGATGAACTGGCATTGACATATCCTGATGCATTTTAATGTATACCTTTGCATTAATAGAAGACACAGGGCAGAGGCTGTATACTATTAAAATATAAAATAAAATGGAGGCTGGTGGTACGATAGGAGCAATATCTTTTGTGGCAGAGGAGTTAAATATTCAGACAATACTGACACTTCTCGGGTGAAATTCAGCTTTTGCAAAGTTTGATTTATGACATGTACCATATTTGTAATTTTTAGGGGAGTAGTTAAGACAAGTTGACTCATATTTTGTCTGTTGCCTCTATGGAATATAAGTAACATCTGATGTGTAAAATTTGGTGAGTATCCAAACACATTTGTGCTGGCAGAGACATCATGGTCAATGAGCACAGCCATTCAAATGGACAATTGAACACAAGTTACCATGATTTTTTTCCAAAATCTCAATATCAGTGATTGCAGAAAAGGTAGCAAATCTGCTGTTAGATTATTCCAGCAATCTTATTTCCACAGTTATTCGTAGGTACTCAAAAAATATGCTCCAGTAATCCTAATAAGTATATCACAGGGGCTGGAGCAGTAGTAAGCAGTAAGGTGTCTGCCTTGCCTGCACGAGCCTAGGATGGAACCCGGTTCAATCCTCCAGCGTCCCATATAGTCCTCCAAGCCAGAAGTGATTTCTGAGTGCATAGCCAGAAGTAACCCCTGCGTGTCAATGGGTGTGCCCGAAAACAAAAACAAAAACAAAAAAAGTATATCACTGTGAATCCTATTTCTTCGTTTAAGCTACTCATTTTTTCCTTTCCTACTGATATCCAACACACAAGATTAGCTCTCTTCTTTTTTATTTCTTTTAATTTATAATGTAATGTGATTTGTTTTATCACTCCAACATTTTAAGTCCTTTATGACTGTCAAGTAGATATATATTCCTCTATGTCCAAACAAAAATTGAAACTAAACAAGCTATATTTATGACAATCTATATTCAATAATTCCAAAACATTATTCATGTATATACAGAAATATAAGAGTGAATACATATATGTCTTACTTAAAAATAATTTATTTTCAAGATTTAGAGATTAAGCTTTCCTCCAAAATATTTCTTATTTCCAGAATCTTTTGTTTAAACTATGATACCCTTAATTTTTTCCAAACATCCACTCTACAGGTTGCACAAGTTTAATAGGAATAGGAATTTAATAACTACAATTTCTGACTAAATCTTGTTTTCCACAATGAACCATAAAATATCATGACTCTTATGACCATTTGAAGTTTCTTTATCAAAATTTTAAACATTTCCCTAGAATAAAATTAGCTACTTTTTAGAAGATATAATTTAAAGCTATACTAAACAATTTTCTACCTAAGCAATAAAAACAAAATATCCACCATTATAAGTGAAATGAGATCTAACCAATCATTAGATAATGTTAAGTAAATGTCTTCTGAAGGAACCAACTCTCATAATGAATAGTTCATGTAAGCTTGATGATAATCTGGTATCCTTTCCTTTATTATTTTTGTCTTTAGCCAAAACACAAAACTCCAGGCTCAATTACAGTTGCATTTTAGACCATGATCATGCTCCTCCACCTCCATTACACATATAAGGAAGCTAAAACATCATCCCTTCCAATGCTCTGAAATTATATAAAACCCTCAAATGTTCTTTCTGTCATCTTTAATTTGTTTTATTTAAATATGGGTAAAATATTAAATCCTTGTATTCTAACTAAATTTTTCCAAATAAAACTCAGAGAAAGGGTGAGCTATCAAAATTGGTAGGAACTAGGGTCAATAGATATTGACAAGGCACCAAAACAAATAGAAAAATTTCTCTTCATCTCTTCTTGCCATTTTTGGATGGGGTCAAATGTTTTGTTTAGTTCTATTATCGTATTTGCAGGCGTATAAGACGACTTTTGAAACGAAAATAAGTCAACCGAAAATCGGGCATCGTCTTATACCCCGAGTATATCCCTAAAAATGCCTCAATATGCGGCTAAATGAAAATCATCTGGATATTGCCACGAAACGAATTTTCCAACTCGATCCTGCACCAATCACTGCAAGGCTGCTCGGACGCCTCTCTAACTCGGCCAGTCCAAGCAGGCTTTTGATGCATGCAAAGTAGACAATGTACTGGACCCGAATCTACACTGTCAAAAGCCTGCTCAAATGGGCCAGAGTCAGAAAGGAAGTCTATTCTAGTATAGCCTTTGGACCTTTGCTCATTGTGATTGGCTTATTGTGGTACATACAGTTGCAGCACAGGAACATTCTGTCTTATACAGTGAATATAGGCCTAAACCTATGTTTTAACTGTAAAATTAGGGGATAGTCTTATACGCAGGCAAATACAGTATATATCTTAGATATTAATCCCTTATCAGATGGGTATTTGTAACATGTCACCTGTCTAGTAACCCAAAAAGAGACATTCCTCCATCTTCTTCATTCCTCTAAATCTCTCCCTTTGATAAGTTAAAGCCCTCCTATATAGGTAATTTTGTCTCTCTGGACCTTCTCCCTCCTGGTCAATTGGGAATTGGCTTAATAAAGAAAGAGGGAATTCAGACTGACTCCTTGACTGGCACTTGAACAGTTTTACCCAGGACCTGAGAAGACCTCAATGACCAAGAGTTACTTGACCGTCTGGTGGATAAACACCATATGGCTTTCTCCAGTTGAACTGAGTGTGCAGTACACATCATCAGAATATCAGTGCACATGGCCCCTGCTCTGCATGTGGCAGAGACTACCTTGGCAGGACAGAAACAGGCGGTGAAGGGGACAGAGTTGAAGTCTCTGAGCAGTGTCCCAGAGGTGTTTCATCCATGAATGCTGAGCTTAATGTTGTAGGTAGTTTCCCTAACTTGTACTCTATGTACAACTTATGATTTCAGATCTGATATCAAACTCTTCAATCCACTTTTGATTTGACATTTTTGTACAGAATTAGAGGTCTGAGTTCACACATAGCTGACCAGTTTTTCCAGCACATTTGTTGTAGAGACATTCTTTGCCCCACTTCATATTTCTTATTGCCCCACTTCATATTTCTTATTGCCCCACTTCATATTTCTTATTGCCCCATTATCAAAGATTAATAGATTATACACCTGGTGGTATATGATAAGCCTAATGATAGTCATGTCTATTCCATTGATCTGAGTGTCTTTATTCAAATAACATGCTGTTTTGTTTTTTTTTTTGGTTTTTGTGCCACACCCAGTGACGCTCAGGGGTTACTCCTGGTGATGCGCTCAGAAGTTGCTCCTGGCTTGGGGGACCATATGGGGCACGGGGGATCGAACCGCTGTCCGTCCAAGGCTAGCGTAGTAAGACAGGCACCTTTACCTCCAGCGCCACCGCCCGGCCCCATAACATGCTGTTTTAATGACTAATACTTTATAATACAGTTTAAAATTGGGGAAAGTGATGCCTTCCATTCTCTTTTCCATAAGGATTCCTTTAGCTATTCATGGTAATTTATTGTTCTGCATGGATCTCAGGAGTGACTGATCTATTTCTTTGAAAAATGGCATGGGTATCCTTATAGATATTGCATTAAACCTGTACAATGCTTTGGAAAGTATTGTCATTTTAGATGGAAGATATTAATTGGAAGAGGTTAATCCTTCCAATATATATGAGCAGGGGCTGAAGAAATAACAGGTGGCCAAAAGGTACATGAAAAATGTTTTACATCACTAATATCCAGGGATAAACAAATTAAAACAACCATGAGCTATCAAGGCACACCATAGAGATTGATACACAATAAAAAGAAGAGAACCAACCAATGTGGTGCAGATGTGGGGAGGAAGTACTCTCATTCACTTTTGATGAGAATTTCAACTGGTGAGTCTTTTTGGAAAGCAATATGGATATTCCTCAAATAAACTAGAAATTAAATTCCATATAGTCCAGTAATACTGTTACTAGGAATATAGTGTAGGGGGCCAGCAACAAAATGCAGAAAAGGCATCTGTACTCCTATATTCAGCTCACATGCCCGAGAACAGGTTAGTTGATAAAGAGAATGTGGTTAATCTGTGCAATGAAAATATTATGAAGCAGTTAAGAAAAATGAAGTCATGAAATTTACATGATCTGGGGAGCATTATGCTGTGAGAAATGTGCCAGAGGGATAGACATAGAATGATCACACTCATTTGTAGGGTATAAAATAAAGATAATGTGATAACATCAGAAACAATAGAGATTAGGTTTGGGAGGACCAGTCCTAGACAAGGTCTTGTCAAAAATAGTTGAGCAGTTTAGTTAGGGTAGAAATGGGACCACTGTGACAATAATAGTTTGAAATGGTCCCTCTGGGTGAAGAACTGGTTACTGAAAGAAGATAAAGTGATATACTATGATATCTCTTCCACAAAAATATTGCAAATCGTCGTGCCTAAACATAAAAAGGAATAGAAAGAAGAAAATCTTCTGGGGCCAGAGAGATAGCACAGTGGTAGGGCATTTGCCTTGCATGCGCCAACCTAGGAGGCAGTAGTTCAAATATAGTCCCCTGAGCCTGCCAGGAGCGATTTCTGAGTGCAAAGCCAGGAGTAACCCCTGGTCGCCACTGGTGTGACCCAAACACGAAGAAGAAGAAGAAGAAGAAGAAGAAGAAGAAGAAGAAGAAGAAGAAGAAGAAGAAGAAGAAGAAGAAGAAGAAGAAGAAGAAGAAGAAGAAGAAGAAGAAGAAGAAGAAGAAGAAGAAGAAGAAGAAGAAGAAGAAGAAGAAGAAGAAGAAGAAAAGAAGAAGAAGAAGAAGAAGGAGAAGGAGAAGGAGAAGAAGGAGAAGGAGAAGGAGAAGGAGGAGAAGAAGAAGAAGACAAAGAAGAAGAAGAAGAAGAAGGAAGAAGGAAGAAGAAGAAAGAGGAGAAGAAGAAGAAGAAGAAGAGGAAGAAGAAGAAGAAGAAGAAAAAGAAGAAGGAAGAAGGAAGAAGAAAGAGAAGAAGAAGAAAGAAGGAAGAAAGAGAAGAAGAAGAAGAAGAAAGAAGGAAGAAGAAAGAAGGAAGAAAGAAGATGAAGAAGAAGAAAGAAGAAAAAGAAGGAGGAGGATGAGAAGAAGAAGAAGAAAAAGAAGAAGGAGGAGGAGAAGAAGAAGAAGAGGAAGAAGAAGAAGAAGAAGAAAGAAGGAAGAAGAAGAAGAAATAAGAACAAGAAGAAGAACAAGAACAAGAAAGAAGAAAAAGAAGGAGGAGGAGGAGAAGAAGAAGAAGAAGAAGAAGAAAGAAGAAGAAGAAGAAGAAAGAGAAGAAGAAGAAGAAAGAAGAAAAAGAAGAAGGAGGAGGAGGAGAAGAAGAAGATGAAGAAGAAGATGAAGAAGAAGAAGAAGAAGAAGAAGAAGAAGAAGAAGAAGAAGAAGAAGAAGAAGAAGAAGAAGAAGAAGAAGAAGAAGATTTTCTGCCACAGAGGCAGGCAAAGAGATGCTGAGGAGGAAGGCAGGAGGAAAATTGGGAACATTGGTTATGATAAAATTGCACTGGTAAATGGTGTCGTACATTGTACGACTGAAAAT
>PVKC010008939.1:0-27459 GCA_004027635.1 Crocidura indochinensis
TATGGGGCACCGGGATTTGAACCCATGACCTTTTGCATGAAAGGCAAGCGCCTTACCTCCATGCTATCTCCCGGGCCCAGCCTTTTCCTTTTCAACGATACACTGCTTATTTCCAGTCGGGCCACATCTCACACTCCACTTGAAAGAACTTCAAAGTCAACCTACAAGTTCATTGCTTCCATCGCCCTTCATAGATTACTCATAGAAGATATTCCAGATTCCAAATGTATGTACAATTTCCAAGAGCTAAATGCCTGTAGAAATACCCATAGAAAGGGGTAGTCCATGAAGTTCAAAGGAGGGTGGCTCTATTTGTAATTTGCTAGTTCCAATATTATGATTTCAGCATTGCAAATTTCATCTACTCTTGAAATAGGAAAATAACTGCTAACATTTCTCATGACCCTATTAGGAAAACAGCCTTCAAAAATCATAGGAGGTAGTTGGTACATAAGGGTAGGGGGTTTTGCCATGCAAACAGCCAACCACGGTTCAATCTCTAGCACCACATATAGTTCTCTTGAGCCCTGCCAGTGGTTCAAAAACTTAACCAAAATCACAAGAGATATGGTGGCACATAACAAGTTCTTTGAAGCAGTTTGATATGTGTTGGAGACATTAACTATAACTATATACTACTTGTGCTGTTATAATTTTGCTAATTGATACTTTTCCAATTCTACTAGGGCAAAAATGATTACTGACTTGACTGTCCTGTTTCTTTCTTAAGTTGCTAGTCCTATAAAGCAACCAGTACAATTTATAAAGACTCCTGAATACCTTTCATGCATTTAATTCATGGTAACTTCGATAGAAATCCTGTTATAAAAATATCCTACTTTCACCTAATAGTATCTATTTTGAATTATTAGGCTTTACTGCCCAAGCTTCAAAGTATTGCTTTCCTATTTAGGTCAGACCACTAGAAAACAACATCACTAATCTAAGTATTCTTTCATGCCATTTAGAGTAGGGATTGAGGTTAAAGCTCGAATAGTGACTGAAGTTAAAGCTGCAATTGCTAACTACAATGAAATAAATGTTATTTTGAGGTCATATCTGAGTTTCCCAGATATGCAACTAATCTAAAATGGGCGAGGGCCAGAGAGAGAGCACAGCGGTAGGGCATTTGCCTTGCAAGCAGCCGATCCAGGAGGGAATGGTGGTTCGAATCCCGGCATCCCTTATGGTCCCCCGAGCCTGCCAAGAGTGATATCTGAGAGCAGAGCCAGAAGTAATCCTAAGCGCTTCAATTGTGACCCAAAAGCCAAAACCAAAAACAAAAGGAATACCATTAGCTATAGCTAATACCATAAATACCATTAGCTATAGCTCCATCTTAAACCTAAACATGAGAAAGAATACAGAGCAGAGGAATATTTCCATCCAGAAGACATTGCCAGGTACCTTTAACCACTTGATACAGTTGAATGTAACATCAACTTTTTTTTTTTTTTGGTTTTTGGGCTACACCCGGGGGTGCTCAGGCATTACTCCTGGCTATTTGCTCAGAAATAGCTCCTGGCAGGCACGGAGGACCATATCGGACGCCAGGATTCGAACCAACCACCTTTGGCTCTGGATCGGCTGCTTGCAAGGCAAATGCTGCTGTGCTATCTCTCCGGCCCCACATCAACCCTTATTAATCAACTATGTACTAATTTCAAATCTCTGTTGCCACTGAATTGACTACATTTATAAGTGAAGTCTTAATTCTGCCACTGGCCCTTATGACTTTCTTGGTCCAGCTCTCAGTATCTTTTTTATAACTACTCTACTTATTAGTTAAACCTTTAATTCTTTTCTTTTGGAGTAGCCAAGAAATATGATTCGGTTTTTTTGTTTTGTTTTTGGGCCATACCTGGCTATGCTCAGGGGTTACTCCTGGCTGTCTGCTCAGAAATAGCTCCTGGCAGGCACGGGGGACCATATGGGACACCGGGATTCGAACCAACCACCTTTGGTCCTGGATCAGCTGCTTGCAAGGCAAAAGCCACTGTGCTATCTCTCCGGGCCCCAGAAATATGATTCTTTAGTCTTGAAAAGTAATTCCTAATTACAATGAAACAAATGTTAGTTTGAGGTCACATCTGAGTTATTCAGTAATTTCAGAGTTATATATGTATTTTAAACTGTGCTTGTACTTAAATATTTTTACAGATATCAAAAAAGCCTTTATTCTTCAATGTCCAAAATGTGAGTGGATTTGTGCTACATAGCTTCAGGATGAAAAATTCCTATAGTTGTCAGTGCTCAAAAATGCAATCAAAAGTAATATAGAGAAGTGAGATTGGACTCAGACATCAAGGTGACAATTTTCCCTGGCAAACAAAGACAGCATTTATTTTTGCTCCAGAACATCCAGCAAGAAAGAGAATGATCATCTGCTATGGATGACAGGAGGAAGGAGTCGGATTGCCATAACTATCTGTGTGAAATGAACAGTAAGAAGAATTTTGACTCCTAAAATTTGACTACTTCTGGTACTATTTAAGATGAACAATTATTTGTTGAAACTTAAAGTGCTTGTCTGGTACACAGTTAATCTGGGTTCAATTACTGACATTGTATATGCTGGGTGTGACCCAGATTCCCTCTCACTCCCACAAACAAAACTGGAACAAGTATATTTTGTATTTAAGTTTTTGCTTTGTGATTGAAAAAATCAATTAAGCTTTTTAGAGAAACATGTTGATTTACGAATCATCTGTAACATTCACATGAATTATTATTTTTTTGGATTTTTTTTTGGACCACACCCGTTGACGCTCAGGTGTTACTCCTGGCTATTCACTCAGAAGTCGCTTCTGGCAGGCATGGGGGACCATATGGGGAACCGGGGGATCGAACCACGGTCCATCCTAGGTTAGCTCAGGCAAGGCAGGCACTTTACCTCCAGCGCCACCGCCCGGCCCCCATGAATTATTAAGAGCGTGCATAATATGTCACTTGGTAAATTTCTCAAAACATGTAATTCTCAATACAAATGTATTCTTCAAGGAATGCGCCATTATATTGAAGTGTTTTTGTAATTATCATGTTCTCTGGTTGCAAACTTAAATTCTCAGACCATTCCAAATTAGAAGGCTATTTGATGGGGAAAGAAACTTTAGGAAAATAAAGAAGATGGACAATAACACCTGCTATTTGCATGTGTGCAATGTTAAAGGGTTTTATTTCCAGATCAGCACTCACTATTTCTAGCGGGGCTCAGGAGACCATATGGGATGCCAGGACTGAATACAGGTCAGCTTCATGCAAGGAAAATATTCTCCTGACCATACTACCTCCTAGCCTCAGTAACTTTTTATTTCCAATTGAATTTGAGTGAAAATTAAAACTTAGCTGACAATTATGGAATTTAGACTTTTTTTAGAGCAAATAAACAGTAATGTATTGGGTAGTTTTCTGGGTCTTCAAAGTCTTCATAATTAAGATGGGGGACTAAAGGGGCTGGAATGGTAGCACAGCGGCAAGGCATTGCCTTGCACATGGCTGACACAGGACAACACGGGTTCTATCCCGGCAGCCCACATTTTCCCCTTAGCCAGGAATGATTTCTGAGCACAGAGCCAGGAGTAACCCGAGCATGACCGATTGTGGCCCAAAGAAAACCTTTCAAAACTAGATCAGGGGTCCTCAAAGTATTTAAACAGGGGCCCATTTCACTGTCCCTCAGACCATTGGAGGGCCAGACTATAGTAAAAACAAAATTACGAACAAATTCCTATGCACACTGCATACATCTTATTTTGATTTGAAGAAACAAAACAGGAACAAATACAATATGTGGCCTGCGGGCCGTAGTTTTAATGAAAAAGTCTGAAAACTATGACTGTGAGAGAAAGCTCATTCTTAATGAGCTGTGGTTACAGAAAATCTTATTCAAGATAGATCTTTCAGTAAAAAATTAAAGAGGAAAGTTCATTCTAAAGACTTTCAAGTAAGTCTAATATTTTTATTTAAGGTATTAAACTTCAAAGACAAGATGACTAATTGGTCCCTTTTTGCTAAGATTTCTGAGTCTGTGTCTGAGACAGAAACGAGAAAGTCCCTGTGTCAGAGAGATAGTACTGTGTAGGTCATTTGTCTTGCATGTGGCTGACCCTGATTCGATCCTTAATACCCCATATGGTTGGTTCCCTAAGCCCTGCTGTAAGTGCTGGACACTCCTGGGTATGGCCCCAAAATAAAAACAACAAAAGATACAGTTCATCCTGTCAAGTCAGAGTGAGGTTTTATATGACTGAAGCTGTGGAATAGCGAGGGTAGGCTGTAACAACAAACACAATATACGCTTCGGAAAAAGTCATCCTGACCCTTTTATTGTTGAAATTAAAAAATAAAAGATACTTAAATACAATGGTGAACATACAGAGCAAAAGAGAATCCATAAAATTTAATGTAGACTTAAGCAGTGAGCTGAACTTTTGGGTTTCCAACTTGGCTTTGAACCCAAAACTGCTTAAAAATGGGCACGGTCACAGTTAACGGCAGTTGGCTTATAGGTGAGAAAATGGTCGAAGTTGTTCCAGTTGAACTTCCAGGGAAATTCTCTCTTCAAGAACATCCTGGAAAGAGACAAATTCAAGTTATTCAAAGTATACAAGATTGAACTACTCTGCAGCAAGAAAACGGGGATTATGCTAATAGACTCTGCTTATCCAAGGCTCTGCCTAAACTACTGAACATTCTTCCTAGCCTTTTTGCCTGAGGAATTCCTAGCAGCAAAGCTTTTAAGATTGTCCCAGTGCCTGCAGGCAGCATTGGGACTAGAATCCAAAGCCTTAGGCTTGGGCCAAGTATAGTGGGTAGAGTGCTTGCCTTGCATTCAGCCAAATGGGGTTTGGTCCCTGGCACCACCCTGGGCACTGCAAGGAGTGATACCTGAGCACAAAGCTAGGAGTAAGACCTGAGCACCCTATGCCAGATCCAGCCTGTGGTCCAGCCTCCCCAAACCCCCCAAAAAAGCATTAAGTCTGCTGGGTCAGTGCTTTAAGCCACTGAACCATAAAATCAAGAGAATAGAAACTGTATGAACTTCCTTCTCAGATCATGATGCACTGAAAATAGAGATGAATCACAAATAGACACAGGTAAAAAAAATTAACACCTGGAAATTAAACAGCTCACTACTGAAGAACCAGTGGATGAGAGAAAAAAAATGCCTGAAAAAAACCACAATGAAGATATGAATTGTCAGAATTTGTGGGACACAACAAAAGGAAGAAAATATATAGCTTTGCAAGTACTCATCAGGAAAGAAGAGGAGGCCTATATAAAATATTTAATGGTACATCTTAAAAAAATGAAAAAAGATAAAAAAAATAAACCAAAAATAAGCAGAAAGAAGGAAATAAGAAAGCTCAGAGAAAAGGTCTGTAAAGGGGTCAGCCTTGCTGTGAGACTGGGGACTGGGAGAAGCTGAGGGGACCTGTCAGCTTTGTGTATTTCTCTTCTCTGGTCTACTGAAGCTCTCCTTAGAGGGCCAGAAAAGGACCCCCCCCCCAAAAAAAAAAACTCTCCTGAAGACCCTAGAAGAGCACGGTCACTCCGCTTCGTGGCTCTTTCCAACTAATAAACCCCACCATAACACGCAGAAAAAAAAATCAGACTACAAGCGTGACAATGGGGAAACCTCGCAGGCAAACACCATGCACAGAGAATGAAGATGATAGCTCTGATGACCCAAAATATACAAACCATCTGATTAGCTTCTTAGATAAGGAGTTTAGAATAGAAATATGAAGGCTCCTCATGGAAATCAAAGAAAATATAGCTCTAGCTGAACAGAATACAAAGAGAGAAATCAGAAAACTCCAAACTGAAATAACAGATCTGAAAAACACAGTAGCAGAACTGAAAAACTCAATGTATAACCTCTCCAACAGGGTAACAGCAGCCAAGGACAGAAACAGGGAACTGGAAGATAAAATGCAGAACAACTTCATACAGCAGAAGAGATTGGAAAAGAACCTTAAGGCAAATGATCAGACAAGGAAAAAGTATTCAAGGAATGTGAACAGATGAAAATAGAAGTCTTTGATAAATTCAACAGAAACAACGTAAGAATCATTGGAATCCCAGAGGCCCAGGAAGAAGATCCCCAGGAAGAATTAAGAGTCAAAGACATCATCACAGAGCTAAAGACTGCATTCAATCAAATCCTGCATGCCTGAAGAGTACCAGCTAAAAGAGACCTGAAGAAAAACACCCCAAGACACATCCTAGTTACAATGACAAATCCTGCAAATACTGAAAGCAGCAAGATCAAAAAGGGAAATTACATTCAAAGGAGCATCCTTAAGATTTACAGCAGACATGTCACAAGAAACTCTCAAGGCCAGAAGACAGTGGTGGGATATTGTGACAAGACTGAATGAAATGAATGCTTCACCTAGAATACTGCACCCAGCCCAAACTCATGTTCAGGTTTAAAGGAAGAATACATAATTTCATGGATAAGCAACAGCTCAGAAACTTCACAGATGCAAAACCAGCCTTAAAGGAGAAACTGAAAGGCCTACTCTAAGATAAGACAGACCAATAAACACACCAAACTTATAAACAAATCCTATGATAATCATCTCCCTCAATGTCAATGGACTAAATGCATCAATTAAGAGAAAAAGAGTGGCAAACTGGAACAAAAAGATGAATCCAATATTCTGCTGTCTACAAGAAACAAACCTGAATAGTCAGAACAAGCATAGACTCAGTCAAAGGCTGGAGGAAAATCATCCAAGCATACGACACCATTAAAAAAGCTGGGGTTGCCATATTAATATCCGATAACACAGACTTTAGACTCAGAAAAGTTTTTTTTTGTTTGTTTGTATGACCCAAAAAGGTCACACCCGGCAGTGCTCATGGGTTACTTCTCGATCTATGCTCAGAAATCACCCCTGGCAAGCACAGGGGACCATATTTGATGCCGGGATTCGAACCAACATCCTTCTGCATGCAAGGCAAATGCCTTACCTCCATGCTATCTTTCTGGACCCATAGACTCAGAAAAGTTAAAGGGACAAAGAGGGACACTTTTACTAATCAAGGGATATGTGCAACTGGGAAGAAATTGCACTACTAAACATATATGCACCCAATGAGAGATCAGTGAATTATCTAATACAATTATTGACAAATTTGAAAGGCGACCAATAACACAATAATTGTGGGAGACCTCAACATGTCCCTGTCAACACTTGAGAGGTCAACCAGACTGAAACCCAACAAAAACATACAGACTTGGAAAAGAAAAATGGAAGAGAGAGGCCTAGTAGATATTTTTAGGACACTCCACCCCCAGAAACCTGGATACACATTCTTCTCCAATGTACATGGGTCATTCTCCAGGATAGACCACATGCTGGCACATAAAACATACCTTCATAAAATCAAGAGGATAGAAATTTAGCAGGCTATCTTCACTGACCATAAGGCTCTGAAATCAGATATGAACTACAAAGGGACACAGAAGAAAAACTTTAACAACTGGAAATTAAACAGCCTACTACTGAACAAGAGTGGGTCCAAGATGCAATCAACTAGAAAATCAAAACTTTCCTAGAAACAAATGAAAATGAAGACAAAAACTATCAGAATCTATGGAACACAGCAAAAGTGGTACTGAAAGGAAAATGTATAGATTTGCAAGCACACATCAGGAAGGAAGAAGGGTCATACCTGAACAGCTTAACGGCGCAACTAATAAAATTATAAATGATCAACAAAAGGAACCAAAAATAGGGAGACAGAAGGAAATAGCAAAGTTTAGAGCAAAAATCAATGAAGTGGAAAACCTAAAAACAATCTGAAAGATCAACAAAAGTAGAAGTTAGTTCTTTGAAAAAATAAACAAATTGATAGACCATTGGCAAAACTAACAAAGAAACAGAAAAATATGATAACCCATATTAGAAATGAAAAGGTAGAGATCACTGCAGTTATTGCAGGAATTCAAGGGATAATCAAAGACTACTTTGAGAAACTCTATGCCACTAAATATGAGAAGCTGGAAGAAATGGATAAATTCTTGGACTCATAACCTTCCACAGTTGAATAAAGAGGATGTAGCATATCTGAATACCCCCATCATTATTAAGGAAATTAAAACAGTAATCAAATGCCTGCCCATACATATTTACTAATATATTCTTTCAAATTTTTCAAGAGGAACTACTACCAATCCTGGCCACGCTCTTTCATGAAATTGAAAAAACAAACAAACAAACAAAAAAAAAAACGGGAACACTTCCAAACAGCTTTTATGAAGCCAACAACATCACCTTGATACCAAAACCACACAGAGATGCTGCCAAAAAAGAAAATTACAGACCAATATCCCTGATGAACACAGATGCAAAGATCCTCAACAAAATCCTGGTAAATATGATCCAATGCCACATCAAAAAGGTAATTCACTACGGTCAAGTAGGTGTTATCCCAGAAATGCAAGGATGGTTAAACATCCATAAATCTATCAACATCATACACAACATCAACAACAAGAAAAATAAAAATCACACGATTATATCAATAGATACAGAGAAAGCATTTGATAAGGTCCAACATCCATTCTTGATACAAACTCTCAGCAAAATGGGAATGAAAGGAACCTTTCTCAATATAGTTAAGGCCATCTATCACAAACCAATGGCAAATATTATTCTCAATGGAGAAAAACTAAAAGCCTTTCCTCTAAATTCTGGTACAAGACAAGGCTGTCCTCTCTCACCACTCCTATTCAATACTGGAAGTACTTGCTATAGCGATTAGGCAAGAAAAAAGATATCAAGGGAATCCAGTTAGGAAAGGAAGAAGTCAAGCTCTCACTATTTGCAGATCACACAATACTCTACTTAGAAAATCTAGATTCATATAGCAATGAGGCAAGCTACAAAATTAACACACAAATATCAATGGCCTTTTTATATACCAATAATTATAGGGAAGAAATGGACATTAAGAAAACAACCCCATTTACATTAATGTCACACAAACTCAATTATCTTTGCATCAACTTGACTAAAGATGTGAAGGACCTATGCAAAGAAAACTATAAAACCCTGCTCCAAGAAATAAGAGAGGACACACAGAAATGGAAACACATACCCTTCTCATGGACTGGCAGTATTAACATCATGAAAATGGCAATGCTCCCTAAAGCATTGTACATATTTAATGCAATCCCTCTAATGATACCCATGACATTCTTCAAAGAAGTGGATCAAACACTGCTGAAATTCATTTGGAACAATAAACACCCTCAAATAGCTAACGCAATCCTTGGGAAAATGAATATGGGAGGCATTACTTTCCCCAATTTTAAGCTGTACTACAAAGCAATAGTTATCAAAACGTCATGGTATTGGAATATAGCCAGACCCTCAGATTAGTGGAATAGGCTTGAGTACTCAGAGAATGTTTCCCAGACATAGAATCACCTAATTTTTGATAAAGGAGCAAGAAATCCTAAATGGAGCAGGGAAAGCTTCTTCAACAAGTGGTGTTGGCACAACTATTTAGCCAGTTACAAAAAAGTGATCTTAGACTCCCAGCTAACATCATGTAAGAAGGTAAAATCCAAATGGATTAAAAGACCTTGATATCAGACCTGAAACCAAAGGTATATAGAAAAACACGTAGATAGAACACTCCATAATATTGTGACTAAAGGCATCTTCAAGGAGGAAACTGCACTCTCCAAAACCAGTGAAAGCAGAGATAAACAGATGGGAATATATTAAACTGAGATGCTTCTGCACCTCAAAGAAAATAGTGTCCAGGATACAATAGCCACTGAGTGGTAGAAACTATTTTCCCAATGCCCATCAGATAAGAGGCTAAAATCCTAAATATACAAGGCACTGACAGAACTTCACAAGAAAAAACATCAAAGAATGGGGAGAAGAAATGAACAGACACTTTGACAAAAAAGAAATACAAATGGTCAAAAAGGTACATGAAAAATGCTCCACATCACATCATCAGGGAGATGCAAATAAAATCATCACAGAGAGTAGAACACATCACAAAGAATGAGAACAAGTAGTGCTGGTGGGGAAGTGGAGAGAAAGAAACTCTTATTTACTGCTGGTGGGAATGCCATCTAGTCCAACCTTTATGGAAAACGATATGGAGATTCCTCCAAAAACTCGAAATTGAGCTCCCATACGATCCAGCTATCCCACTCCTAGGGATATACCCTAAGAACTCAAAAATACAATACAAAAATCCATTTCTCAGACCTATATTCATTGCCACGCTATTTACAATAGCCAGACTCTGGAAACAAACAAGATGCTCTTCAACAGATGAATGGCTAAAGAAACTGTGGTACATATACACAATGGAGTATTATGCAGCCATCAGGAGAGATGAATTCATGAAATTTTCCTGTACATGGAATCTATTATGCTGAGTGAAATAAGAGAGAGGGAGAGAGATAGATGCAGCATAGTCTCGCTCATCTATGGGTTTTAAGAAAAATAAAAGATATTTTTGCAATAATTCTCAGAAACAAAAGAGAGGAGGGCTGGAAGGTCCAGCTCATGGCATGAAGCTCACCACAAAGAGTGATGAGTGCTGTTAGAGAAATAACTACATTGAGAACTATCATAAGTGAATGAATGAGGGAAGTAGAAAGTCTGTCTAGTGTAAAGGCAGGGTGGGGAGGAGGGAAATTTGGGACATTGGTGGTGGGAATGATGCACTGGTGAAGGCGGGGGTCATTTACAGACAGAAACAAAACTACAAACACATCTGTAATCAAGATGTTTAAATAAAGATATTGTAAAAATAAAGTTCAGATAATTGATAAACTGGAAATCAAAAAAGCAATCCAAAAGATAATGGAAGAGTTGATTCTTTGAAAAAATAAGATCAAAAAGGCATCAGCAAAACTCACAAAGGAAAAGAGAGATACTTAATAAACTGAATTAGAAATGAAAAGGGGGAGTTTATTACAGAAACTATAGAAATTTAAAGGCTAATCAGAGATTACTTTGAGAAATTTAATGCTAAAAAAATAGAGAACTTGGAAAAAACTAATAAATTCTTCGACTCCTATGGTCTTCCAAGGTTGAACCAAGACGATCTGGAATATCTGAAAACAGATTTATCACTATTGAGAAAATTAAAATGGTAATCAAAAATTTTCCTCAAAACAAAGCCCAAGCCCAGATGGATTTACTAGTGATTTTTTTTTCAAACCTTTCAAGAGGACCTACTGCCAATCCTTTTCAGGCTCTTTCAGAAAATTACAGAAACAGAAATACTCCCAGTTTCTATTAAGTTAACAACACTGTAAACAGCCAGAGATGCCACAAAACCAGAGAGCTACACACCAATATCCTTGATAAATACAAATGCAATATCCTCAACAAAATTCCAGCACTTAGGATATCTAACGGCTCATCCATCGTGGCTCACCATGACCAAGTAGGGCTCATCCCAGACATGCAAGGATGGTTTAACAAATGTAAGTAAACAAAGTAATACTCATATCAACAAAAGAAAAAATAAAAACCATATACTCACATCAATAGATGCAGAAAAAGCATGATATTTTATTTAATAATTCCTAAAGACTAATTCTAGAAACAATGAATTTACACAGCAACATGGCAGGTTACAAAATTAACATGCAGGGGCTGGAGCGATAGCACAGCAGTAGGGTGTTTGCCTTGTAAGTGGATGTCCTAGGATGGACCCAGGTTCAATTCCAGCATCCCCGAGCCAGACGCGACTTCTGAGCACAGAGCCAGGAGTAAATGAGTGCTGCTGGGTGTGGTCAATAAATAAATAAATAAATAAAAAAGGAAGAAAAAGAAAAAAAAAACCAAAACTATGGTCTTCTTATATACAAATAATTATAAAGAAATAGACATTAAAAAGAAAAGTATTCACAATAATGTCACAGAAACTAAAGTACCTTGGAATCAACTAGAGAGACGAAAGACCTATACCAAACAAACAAACAAACAAAAATCAAACAACTATGAAACATTTCCCCAAGAAATAAAAGAGGTCATAAGGAAATGAAGAAATATATACCCTGCTCATGGTTTGGGAGGATTAATATCATTGAAATGGTAAAACTCCCCAAAGCACTGTATAGATTTAATGAAATACCTAAGGATACCCATGACATTTTTCAAATAAGTGGTTCAAACCCTCCTAAATTCATTTGGAATAATTAACACCCATGAACCGCTAAAGCAATCCTTAGGAAAAAGAAGATGAGAGGCATTGTGCTGTAAAACAATAGTCATTAAAACAGCACAGTATTGAAATAAAGACATACTTTCAGATCAATGGAATAGATTTGAGTATTCAGAGAATGTTCCCAAAACATACAATCAATTAATCTTTGATAAAGGGGCAAGAAATGCAAAATGGAGCAAGGAAAGTCTTCACATCAAGTGGTGTTGGGATAACTGGTCAGCCACATGCTAAAAAAGCAAATTCAGGTCTGATATCAAGGTCTTTCATCCATTTGGATTTTACCTTTGTACATGATGCTAGACCTGAAACCATAAGATATATAGAACAACACGTAGGCAAAACACTCCAGGACATTGAGACTACAGGCATATTCAAGGAGGAAAATGCACTCTCCAAGCAGGTGAAAGCAGAGATTAACAGATGGGAATATATTAAGCTGAGAAGCTTCTGCACCTCAAAGGAAATAGCACCCAGGATACAAGAGCCACCCACTGAGTGGGAGAAACTATTCACCCAACACCCATCAGATAAGAGGCTAATCTGCAAAATATACAAGGCACTGACAGAACTTTACAAGAAAAAACATCTAATCCCATCAAAAAATGGGGAGAAGAAATGGACAGAAACTTTGACAAAGAAGAAATACAAATGGCCAAAAGACATATGAAAAAATGCTCCACATCACTAATCATCGGGGAGATGCAAATCTAAACAACTATGAGGTACCACTGAGAATGACACACATCACAAAGAATGAAAACAAAAAGTGTTGGTGGGGATGTGGAGGGAAAGGGATGTGGAGAGAAAGGAACTCTTATTCACTGCTGGTGGGAATGCTGTGTAGTTCAACTTTTATGGAAAGCGATATGGAGATTCCCTCCAGAAACTGGAAATCGAGCTCCCATACAATCCAGCTATACCACTCCTAGGAATATACCCTAGGAACACAAAAATACAATACAAAAATCCCTTCCTTACAGCTATATTCATCACAGCACTATTTACTATAGCAAGACTCTGGAAACCACCAAGATGCCCTTCAACAGACGAATGGCTAAAGAAACTGTGGTACATATACACAATGGAATACTATGCAGCTGTCAGGAGAGATGAAGTCATGAAATTTTCCTACACATGGATGTACATGGAATCTATTATGTTGAGTGAAATAAGTCAGAGAGAGAGAGAGAATAATGCAGAATGTTTTCACTCACCTATGGGTTTTAAGAAAAATGAAAGACATTCTTGCAATAATAATTTTTAGACATAAAAGAGAAAAGAGCTGGAAGTTCCAGCTCACCTTATGAAGCTCACCACAAAGAGTGATGATTTTAGTTAGAGAAATAACTACAGTTTGAACTGTCCTAATAATGAGAATGTATAAGGGAAATGGAGAGCCTGTCTATAGTACAGGTGGGGGTTCAGTGGGGAGGAGGGAGATTTGGGACAATGGTGATGGAAACGTTGCATTGGTGATGGGTGGTGTTCTTTACATGACTGAAACCCAAATACAATCATGTATGTAATAATCAAGGTGTTTAAATAAAAAATGTATATATAAAAAAAGCAAATTCAGATCTCCATCTAACACCATGCACAAAGGTCAAATTCAAATAGATTAAAGGCTTTCATATCAGAGCCAAAACCATAAGTCTACAGAAGAACATGTAGGTAAACACTCCATGACATTGAGACTAAAAGCATCTTCAAGGAGGAAATGCCACTGTCCAAGCAAATGGAAGGAGAGATAAAAAAATGGAATTGCATTAAACTGAGAAGTTTCCGCACTTCAAAGGAAACAGTGAATAGGATACAAAGGCTACTCTCGGAATGGGAGAAACTATTCACCCAAAACCTTCTGGTAAGGGGCTTTAATGTCGAAGACATATAAGGTACTGACAGAACTCAACAAGGGAAAAAAAAATCTAACCCCACCAAAAACTGGGAGGAAGAAATAAACAGACATTTCCTCAAATAAGAAATACAGATGGCCAAAAAGCACAAGATAAAAGGTTCCAAATCATTAATCACCAAGGAGATGCAAATCAAAACAACAATGAGGTATCATCTTACTCCATATAGAATGGCACACATCACAAAGAACAAGAAAAGCCAGTGCTACTGTGGATGTGGAGAGAAAAGAATTCTCATTCACTGCTGGTGGGAATGCCATTTTGTCCAGCCTTTCTGGAAAACAATACGGATATTCCTCAAAAAACTGGAAATTGAGTTCCCATATGATCTAGGAATGGCAATACCATTCCTAGGGATATACCCACGGAGCACAACAACGCCACACAAAAATGCCCTCTGCACTCATATGTTCATGACAGCACTGTTACAATAGCCCAAATCTGAAGCAACCCAGGTGCCCAACCACAGATGAGCGGCTAAAGAAACTGTGTACTGCTGTGAGTTTCCTGAAAGGAACCTGGATGCACAAGACACAGCCGGTAATACTACCTGGGTAGTGCTCACTACCATACTGCAAGATACCCTAGACATGAAAATTATGTTTATCCTAAAATGCTCCATGCATAATCTAATCCCAAAAGCTCTATTTAGCAAAGTTTACCCCCACCACTGATGAAGTGCCTAGAAACTGGAAACCTCCCATGTGCCGACTCCAGTTTTTAAAGCATTGACCCATCCTATTAGGGTAAGTCCTCCAAGTACAACCTACAAATAGATGTCCAATGTCTATCCACAAGTGGGCATTGAGTGAGTCTGTAGTAGACTCCTCTGTCTAATCTGTCTTGTGCATAATCCCTGCCTATGTTGTATCTAGTCCCTGTTATATGGACACCCTCTCAGAGCCCCATCTCTCACCCTGGCAAGAAGCTGGAGCTACAGCTCTTGCTGACACAGTATATGAGGTCCCTTTTATCCACTTCTCCTTCTGTGGACTATTGCTGGATTTGGCTCCAAAGGGATCCCCAGTTCTAGGACACTACCTGATCCCTGACTGCTACAAACCATTTCTCAGTCTCCACAAGACGACGGTGTGGGATGAAAATGTCTCCTGGATTTTGTCCTCCCCACTCAGACTGTCTCGAAAGACTTTATAAAGGGATGTCTATTTTTGCTTCATATGTTTCTATAGACACAGTTCCTTAATAGTTATAATTCTTAGTGTTTCTCTCCATGTGTAGACATAGCTTCCCCAACCCCCTTTTAAAAATTTGCTTAGTAGAAAATTCTAGTAGAAAAGTCTTGCTTGGGATACGAGTATAAGTCAAATATCAAGGCACAGAGACTGTACAGCTTGCTATTTTCAACCCTAAATGCACCAGTAATATGACACTGTTCCTTTATGCATAGGCACACTAAAATGGGGAAATCTGTAACCACAGAAAAAAGTTCTTATATAATAGGTATAAGAGCCTTAAAATTTTGGGGCCGGAATGATAACACAGAGGTAGGGCATTTGCCTTGCAAGCTGCTGACCTGAGAAGGGCCCAGGTTCGATTCCAATATGGTCCCCTGAGCCTGCCAGGAGCAATTTCTGAGCAAAGGAGTAACTCTTGAGCACCGCTGGAGGTGGCCCAAAAACAAAAAACAAAATAAAAAACAAAAACTAAACAAAAGAACCCATAAATGTTATAGTCCAGGGCACTTACTACCCTGAACATTAGTCAAGGCGACTTGACTAAGTCCTCAATCAATCAGACATAGACCATCTACCCCCAAACCTGGGTCCCAATATTAGAACTGGCAGTTTCCTGTACCAGCACCAGGAATCAAACTCCCTCTGGGGAAAGCCCTAAAACTTCTCTGGCACTAACTTGCTCCAGGGTAGATTCATATGACAACCTGACAACGAGCAAACAACTCTGTCTATGGACAGATCTCATCACCTAACAGTGAGATGAAATTAGAAGATGCTCTGTCCTAAGATCTGTGCAAAAACCAGGATTTCTAATTACAGAAGTCTGACTACAACAACCAAAAAACATGGTGGAGCATGGTTCCTAGGACCATAAAGAAAGACTTTACCCTAGGCTTCGTCCTAAGATCTGTGCAAAAACCAAGATCTCAAATTACAGGAGAGTGACTTTGACAACTGCAAAATGGCCTTGGGGTTGGACAACCAACATATCTGGAGCCTGCAGTTGGTCTTTTGACAGTATGCTTCATGGGTAGAGATACCCTGTATTTCTTAGACTAACAGAATTTCCATTTTCATTTCCTCAAAGTCTACTGTGCCCATACAAAAAAGAAAAAAAAATCTTGCCATTTTTTGTTTCTTTCTCTTAATTTTATTTATATCTTCTAGATAGTCTTTTACATAAAACCTTAAAACTTGAATCATTCTGTTATGCTTCATATTTTGATATCTTTCTACAAATTGAGAAAAAATAAAAGTGGATGGGATCCAGGAGCCAAACTCAGTAACATTGAGTTAAAAAAACATTTCAGATCTAAATACCCAAGTCAGAGTAAACACAACAGAATCAAGAGACCCAAACTCTAACAAGATAAATACAAAATGGACTTGTTATAGTCCAGGGGGCTAAGAGGAAAAGTATGGTATGCATATTGGGAACTATGGTGGAGGGAGGTCAACACTGGTGGTGGGAATTCCTATTACTTTATGCCTGAAATACAACTGTGAAAAACTTGTAATTCACAAATAAAATAAAAAACAATAACAACAACAATAACAATGTTATATACACCCAATGGAATACTAAACCATTAGGAAAAATGAAGTCATGAAATTTGCCTATACAAGATGCATGGATGGATATGGAGACTATTATGAAGAGTAAAATGAGACAGAGGAAGAGGGGTAGACATAGAATAAGCTTGCTCATCTGTGGGATATAAGAAAAATAAAAGACAGCATGGGAATATCCAAAAATAACAGGAGAAGGAAAGGAAGAAGGAGAGGGAGAAGGAGAGGGAAAAGGAGAAGGAGAGGGGAGGGTGAGAGGGAGAGGGAAAGGGGAGATAGCCCATCTTAGAGACAGGCAGGATGTGGGAGAGAATTTGGGGGGACACTGATGGTGGGTAAATTGCACTGATGAAAGGTGGTGTACATACTTATTTATTTTTTGGGTTTTGGGCTATGCCCAGTGACACTCAGGGATTACTCCTGGCTATAAGCTCAGAAATTGCTCCTGTCTCAGGGGACCATATGGGATGCCAGGAATTGAACCGCAGTCTGACTTGGGTCAGCTGTGTGCAAGGCAAACGCCCTATGGATGTGCTACTGCTCCGGCCCCAGGTGGTGTACATTCTATGACTGAAACCCAACTATGAATATTTCTGTAACCCTAGTGCTTAAATAAAGAAATTATTTAAAAATAAACTTTCGTCATCATTGATGAACTGTTAAAGAGATTTGGATTCAAATAAATCATGGTTAGGGGCCAGAGCAATAGCACAACAGTTGGGTGTTTGCCTTGCAATTGGCCTACCAGGGATGGATCCAGGTTCTATCCCAACATCTGATATGGTCCCCTGAGACTGCCAGGAGTGATTTCTAAATGCAGAACCAGGATTAACCCCTGAGCATTGGCGTTGTGGTCCAAATACAAAAACTAAGAAAGAAATCGTGGTTAATAGTAAAAAAGAGAAAATAAAGCCATTCCTTGCTAAGTAAAGGTGCCAACTCATATACAGAAACCATTTCTCATATTATAGCATCATTTCTATTTAAGATTTTTCTTTTCCTAGAAAAGATAACCTACCATCCTGTATTCTTTAGACCTCAAATAAAATCTGAATTGACTTTGATAAAAGGCTAAAGTAACATTCAAAGTAAATAGTTGTATATGTATGTGTACATATATGTAAATGATCTTGGAAATAAACTAAGATCACAGCATTTCTTCTCATTTGAAAGCTAAGAACTTTATAAGAAAAGTGATGCCATATATATGGATATAGCAATGCATACCAGAATTGAATTAAAAATTTTCTTTTACTACTCAAACGTCTATAAAACATTTTAAATATGCATTTCTCCTGCCTTAAGGAAAATTTTCATGTTAAGATCACCTGCTGAATCACCTACATTTTCATCTAACTCTGAGTCCATGGGAACTTTCAAATAGAGATCTAAAAACTGTATTACCTTTAATTGTTGTTGTAATTCACTATTCAATCTGGCCAAAACTGTATTGGTTTCCTTATTTCGTCTAATTGATGCCTGAATAGCCTTCTTATCTTTACCAACAGATCTGAGAAGATAAAAAGGGAAATAAAAACAATAGCCAAAAACATAAATGCCACAAAACTTAATTTTTAAAATCTTTGTTATGTTCACTATTCTTCCCAATCTTTTTCCAAAGCCAGAAAGCAGAGGGATGCTTGGCTTTATTTGCCTAACTCAGTCAGAGCATGCTCAGTTCCAGCATTCAAAGAGTTATACACTTCTTTTTTTTTCCTTAATTTTTTACTTATTTATTAAGCATGTATTTTCTGGTCACTGCTTGGCACTCACTCCTAGCAAGGTTCAGGAGACAAACTTGCCAGGGATCAAACTTGGGCTGGCTCAGTAGAAGGCAAATGACTTTCCCACTGTACTATCTAACTCTGTTCTCTTTCATAAAAAAAAAATTAAAAAGCCACTTAATTCCTGGGTCTCATAAACAACAGCTAAGATGCTGTGTTTGGCCCACGATCTGTCTAAAACAACCATCACTAAGTTAGTGGTGTCACCCTATACCCCTTTTTCAAACTTTGCCTCAGGTTTGCAGGTTGTTAAAATGAGCTGGAATTTAACTTGATAGAAAATGTGAAGAAAAATGAGAACATTATTTGAGTCACTGATAAGTAAGAAAACTACCAAAGATGAGTGGTTATGAACCTTTACTCAACTATACAGAACTATTCTGACAGTAAGCTGTTAGCTTTTTCTGGCAATTAAACACATTCAGGGATTCTCTGGTTACCTAGGAATAGAAGGCTGAGATGCAAGGACAGCAGCTAAAACACCTGTCTTTTGTGCATGTTCATCAGCTTCTGGCCTTAACTCATCTTCTGATTTTAATCTTCTTCGAACAGGTTTAGGTGGTGGAGCAAGAGGTGTCGTGCCTTTACTCTAGAAGACAAGCATGTTTAGAAATAAGCAGTTAGTAATAACACTGACATCCTGGTTTGCTAATGAGGGGCTACTACTAAACTATCTTGCCCACAGAGCAGGCCTGACTATTCCATAAGGGCCACCCTTGTTGCTGCTGTAGGGAAGGAAGCAACTTGAGCAGAGGAATGATCTCAGGTCTTAAATATTCGAGGCATGTGCACTCCTTCCTGAACCATCTCCTTGGCCCCTCACTTACTTGAAGCTGTTTGTGCTCTATAAAAATTAAGTTACTTGTTCTACTTTAACAAAATTTACTTACTGAGGCAATAGCTCGCTTGAATTACAATGGGGAAAGAATACTGCTAGTTGACATCACAATTGTGAATATTTAACAATTTTAAAAGGTTAAATAAATGCCCTAGTGTCTGAATCTGATTCAGGACAGCAACAATCAGTTTCAACACAAACACGGCAAGTACTCAATATATACCTGGTTCAGTTAAAAAAAAAAAAAGAAAAAAGGAAGCCTCAAGAAATGCATTCATTACTATATAGCAGGGGTCTCAAACTTGTGGATGGCCCTTTGTACAACATTTTGTGGCCCTGCCCTAGAGGAATCTTTTTTGTTTTGTTTTGTTTCAGTTGTTTGGGTCACACCCCCCAAAGTTCAAGGTTTACTACTCACTTTGTACTCAAGGATCACCCCGACTTTGCCTCCTGCGAGCCGCAGGTAAATTGAGTTTGAGACCCCTGTTATACAGAATTTCACATTGAAAAAAAATACTATGTTTGGGGCCAGAGTGACAGCACAGTGGTAGGGTATTTGACTTGCAAGCTGCAAGCCCAGATGGATCCGGGTTTAATTCCCGGCATCCCATATGGTCCCCCAAGCTTGTGCAGAGCCAAGAGTAATCCCTGAGCGCTGCCAGGTGTGGCCCCCAAACAAAACACTATGTCTCATTATCTATGTCTTGGAGGGGGAACATCCTACCCCAATATGGAGGGGACCCTAGAGTCACACTCCTAGTTATACTTCACCAACTGGGCTGACTGTCTCAAAGCTCAAGTCTGGTGATGCTGTGCTGTTCTGCATCAAGGAATGCATCAATGAGTTCGCTAAAGCCTCCAAAACTAAATCCCGTGGTGCGTGGGGCCCCCACAATCCTGGGCATTAAATGCAGGGGCCTTGTGCAAATATAGCATGCGCTCCAGCCTTTGAACGGCCTCCATGGCCCAGTATATTTTACTCAAATTCGAACTTTCATTTTCTATTTTATTTTCCGAGTCACACCCAGCCAAGTGAGTTGTTTCTGGTGGTGCCATAGATCAAACCCTGGTCTTCCACATGCTTATCTTTCTCCAGACAGCCCCCAAATAAAACAATATATTCTATTTTGAGGAGATGGAGGGGGTCACTTCCAGCAAAACTTAGTGGGTTGCGCTGGCCCAATGGTTCAGTACTCAGGCTGTAGTATTAGGGATGTCAGACAATGCGAGGTCTCAAGTATCCTTAGCCTCTGGTATTCTGGCAGGGACCACTCACTCCTAGTGGGCTTGGGGGACCATATGAGATGCCAGTGATTGAACCCCAGGTTGAACATGTACAAAGTGCTCTATCCATTGTACTATTGCTCTAATCCCTGAATTAAAAAAAAATTGGTAACAAAATGTTGGGTAAAAATTATCCCTAAAACATCTAAAGAGCACAGAGCATAATATCACAACTTATAACCAAGACTAATAAAACCAAAAAGGGATTTGATATTTTTCTACTTACATTCAAGGCTACAACTTAAGAAATGAAATTTGATAAATTAAAAGTCCTACTTTGGGGGCCGGAGAGATAGCATAAAGGTAGGGCATTTGCCTTGCACGCAGGAGGACAGTTCAAACCCCAGCATCCCATAGGGTCCCCCGAACCTGTCAGGAGAGATTTCTTTGCGAAGAGGCAGGAATAACCCCTGAGCGCTGCTGGGTGTGACCCAAAAACCAACCCTCCTGCCCAAAAAAGTCCTACTTTGAGGTGCCAGAAAAGATAGTTCAATGGGCTATAGCACATATTTTGCATGTCCTGGGTACATCCCCAGCACCTTGAGATCTTGAGCACAGTAGGTGTGGCTCCAAAAATTAAGTCAAATAAAAGCAAAGTTCTACTTTATATGTTTGGAAGAATATCATGACCATATACCCGGGACATGCACTAAAAAAGATGATAGTCTATCCTCTATATTTGTGCAGGTCCCAGGTATTTAAATTTGACATGGTCATGACATTCTTCCAACATAAATATTGATCCTATTTTGAGGTAAGTCTATACGAAAGGCAGTAACATAGTTAAATAATTTCTGGTTAAATGTCTAGTTTTAGTTTTTTAATATAATTATTTACGTACCATAGTCACAAAACTGTTCATGGTTGAATCCCAGTCATAGTCCGCACACCACCCTTCACCAGTGCACATTTCCCAGTACAATGTCCCCAGCAAGTTTTAGTTTGTTTCTGAGCCACACCCAGTAGTACTCAGGGCTTACTTTAGCTCTTGCTCAGAGATCACGCCTGGCAGTCCTAAGGGGAACATACTTTGTTGTGCTGACGATGTACAAGGTAAAATGTTTAATCCCTCTACTATCTCGTAGGAGAGATAACTTGTTAACTTTCTAAGATGTTTTATTTTCTTTAAAATCTCATTAAGTGAAAAATGATCTTATAATTTTTTATATATACAAAACAACTGGTATTATTTTAAAATAACATTTGTATACCGCATTAGCAGGAGCACTAGCAGCGGTCTTTTCGTCAACTTTACTGTCTGTTTTGGTAACTCGAAGAGAACACGCAGGATCAGAAGCCTTTTCAACCTAGAAAAGAAGAAATTATCATTATTAACTATAACAATTAACTATATGTAATATAACTTATATGAGGTTATGAATAAAGGTATGACAAACTAAGAGCAAAATCTTAAAGTATGAGATGAAAATGACAAGAAATTTGAGACAGCCTGGTAAAATGATGCCCCTCTAGTCTTGAAAGGACAGCATGGAGCGACTATTAGCACCCAGAGAGAGCAGTAAGTAGCAGGGGTGCTGAGGAGCAGTTGTGGCACTTCGGGAAGTTCTGTAGTTGCAGGGGCGGGGCTACATCCTCCCACGGGTATAAACTAGAACAAACCAGCCTGCGCAGGTTCTCCCTATAACCAGTCCAGCCTTCCTGACGGGGCAGCCCATTCCCCTAACAGGCAAGGGCCAGGTAGAGTCTCATATCTAAAGAACCACATAATTTTCCATGGAACAGCTCCGTAAAAAACTTAAACCTAAATTCTACCAGCTAATAGAGATTTCTAGATCTGCCAGCAAGGTTAAAAACGCTATGACTTAACTGGAATTTTGGGGGGGGCTTTTGGGTCACACCCAGCAGCGCTCAGGGGTTCTCCTGGCTCTCCTCTCAGAAATCGCTCCTGGCAAGATCGGGGGACCATATGGGATGCCGGAATTCAAACTACCGTCCTTCTGCATGTAAGGCAAACGCCCTATCTCCATGCTATCTCTCCAGCCCTCAACTGGGTTTTTTTTGAGGTCAGGGATCCCTGAAGTTCTTGCTGTGAGAAAAAAAAAGTCTTCTCTAATATTGTCTTCACAGTTGGCAGTCCCTGAAAGTGAGCACAGCTAACTATAGTGACTTGCTCTCATACATACTGAGGTAGCCAATGACAACCATAGTCCCTAATTTGGGAAAACAGGGGCCAAATTTCACAGGCAGAAGCAGTTTAGATGTAAGATGTAACCCTGGAGGTATGCTTTAGCCAAGCCCAGACAGTAGTGCATGTGCCTTTCACATCTGCGACTCTTCCTAAACATTACAGCAGAGCCATCGATGTCTGAGGACAAAAGGAACACGAGGACTCTAAATCCTTTGAAACCAGCAGCAGGTATTTTACCCACCAAGGACCCTTCTATTTTTTTCTCTTTAAGGCGCTTTTTCTGTTTACAGGTTAAGTTGATGAGCGAGACGCAGGTACAGATCCAGAGCAGGAATGTGAAAACTCACCGGCAAAGCCTCTGAATGCTTATCAGCTTCATCATCTTGTTCTTCATTTACATTTGATGCAGCATAGACTTCAAACTGGCTGAAATCTGCAAAATTTGGTTGTTCAGGTATCTGCTGAGGTGAGGTACTAGTGTGAGTCATCAGGCCGTCGGCATCCACTGGGCGATGGACAACAGGGCCTGGTGCCTAAAACATGATAGAGAACAAAAGGTTATGGGGGCAGCGGTGTTCTAGAACAGCGTATAAAGATGCTTCTTGAATACTGAGGATTCAAGGTGGTGGAGGCGGATACCAGTAACACTTAGCTCTAAAAAGCAAAGTGAAGGCTGGAAAAAACATTCCACGGTTAGTGAATGACTTGCACTCACAAAAGAGGCCCTGCAAAAATGGGCAGTGCAAAAACACAAGAGCAAACAAATAAAATAAAAACATAAGTGTCGTAGAACAGAATAGCTAAGATGACAAACGTATCTGATCAAGACAATTAAACAAACAACATTCTTCATGCAAAAAAGTCGCGTTGAGAGAGGAAAGGTACAGCCTTCTCAAATCACTCACATTTTGTTCTTTCTTAACCAGGATACTGCACAATAGTCCTTTACACATCTAATATTTCACGAAAATCACAGTCCTAACTATTCTTACTCTAGTGTGATTCCCCTTCCACTCTCATAAGAAACTTAATCCTATTTCATGCCAAATAATATAGATTGCTGGATTACATTATCTACTTTTGGCCAAAATGACATAATATAATTTTGGCCAAGCACTATGGATACAGGAATGAACAAATAAGATCCATGCCCAAGACATGAGATAAGTGCACTTGAAACAATAAAGTGTGAGAAGTTTTAAGGCATAGAATAGAAAACAAAAAACAAAAAAAAAACATCAGAAGTTGGCCCTGCTGATCCTTAAGAAAATTTCCATTTCAGGACCAGAGAGCTAGCAGAGTAGTAGGTAAGGCATATATATACCTTGCATGCAGCCAACCTGGGTTTGTTCCTGGCACTACAAATGGTTCCCTGAGCACTGCTAAGAATAATTCCTGAGTACAGAGCCAGGAGCATGCTTGAAGCACTGCCGGGTGTGGTCCCCAAACCAAAACCTGACCAAAAAACTATCCCCTATAAGAATATTCTTAACAGGCTAACATGGGATGCGCGGCCCCATGCCTCTCTCTTTAGTTTCATTTTTTATCACTCTAAGTTGTACCAAACTTGAATTATTTTTTTCCCTGAGTATGCAGGCTTAGCTCACAGCCTTTGGGGGATGCCATTGGGATGTTGTTCCTTAAGAAATACTACTTTATCTTTCAAGTCTGTTTAAGTCTTACTTCCCTCATTTTACTATCTAGTAAGGTTATATAAATTTATATGACATAAAATTTATATGAAAGCATAACATTCTTATGAATACTTTAGTAAGCCAAAATGGTATAATGAGAAGAAATGAATCCACCACCAAATTAATTTTTCTGGCTTTTCAGTCATACCTAGAAGTACTCAGGACTTACTCATGGATCTGTGATTGGATCATACCTGGCAGGGCTCAGGGGACCATATGCAGTACTGGGTATTGAACTCAGGCTTATCATGTGCAAAACAAGTTTCTTGCCTACTGTATTATCTCTCCAAATGACCATTAATTTTTTACAGGCAAAAGAAACTTTTTTCCAGAAAACATTTTTATTTTTGAAGGTTTTTTGGGGGGAGGGGTCTACACTCGGTGATGCTCAGGGGTTACTCCTGGCTATGTGCTCAGAATCGCTCCTGGCTTGGGGGACCATATGGGATGCTGGGGGTTGAACCGTGGTCCATCCTAGGCTAGCATGCACAAGGCCTTATGCCTTGTGCCACCTCTCCTGCCGCTCCAGGAAACATTTTTACTCTTCCCAGACTCTCTTCTCATCTGCTCCAACTTATCAAATCACTAAATAACTTACATAAAATCTAAACCACAATTAGCCTATATAGTAAAAACTATATAGTAGAAACAGCCAGCAAAGTACAACTGCCTGGAATCTGGCCTAGCTGCAAATAAGACTATGAATACTGTTATTTCCTCGCCTACCATGAACATGACTATTATTTAGATTGCGGAGCTGAGCAGCTCTGTAGTGAGGAGAGCACATGGCTAGTATGTTTGAGACCAAGCCCACATGAAGTCCCTATCCAGGGTGGCCCTGATGGTCTCCAAATAGTGCTAGGCATGGTCTTTATTAACTCCTTTCTTCATTTACTGACAGTATACATTTAACGTATTTTCTTTTTGTTTTCTGGTGTTTGGGTCACACCCGGTGGTGCTCAGGGATTACTCCGGCTCTGAGCTCAGAAATTGCTCCCAGCAGGCTCAGGGGACCACATAGGATGCCAGGAATTGAACCCAGGTCTGTCTTGGGTCGGCTGCATACAAGGCATACACCCTACTTGCTGTCTGACCCCAACACATAAGATGTTGTGGAAGTGACATTTTTTGAAAAAGTGACCCTTGGGGTCAGAGAGGTAGTTCAAAGAATAAGAATGCACGCCTGGCATGCACATGGCCTGGGTTTAATCCACGGGTGCGGTCATAGGAACCCACAACATTACTGAAGAGGCCTCAAAAACAAAACAGAACAAAACTAAGTGGGTGATACTGAATGCCCACTATAGCATTCATTCCATTGTAGCTGTTGCCCATGATAACAAATCCCTCATAAACCAATTCATCTGAGTCTCATGGCTATTTTTATTGGCCTCTTAGAGACAAAAACTATTGGGTCTATTCACATTTTGTTATCTTCCCTGAATAAAAAACAATTTTATGATTTAAAAATTTAAAGCACTACAGATAACCCATTTTTACTGTTAAGAATCTAATATCTGCCAAATTTTTTCTGACAAAAGGTATCAGTCAATTGCACAAAACTAACAGCTGAATTTGGAATATATCCTGGAATAAAAAGTTCAACTCATCCAACAAGTCTGCGGAGGCAGAAGCTGGAGATGGGACAAAATGGACATATCTAGTCTCCCTGACCTTTGTTTATTCCTATGTTGTCCTCACACAAGACTCTATCACTTTCAACTGCTTAAACAAAATAAACAAAAGAAACCCAGCCCCAAGAAGTCATTACTGTAATTAAGTTCAAAAATAATCTTTCACATCCCTGAGTAAATTGATCATTAAAAGTAGCAATCAGGGTTCTAAAGAGGGAAGATGGTGGGTGCATGAGCTGACCCTGTCACTTCATATGGTTCCCCACACCTTTAGAGGAGTGATCCCTGAGCCCAGAGACAGGAATAAGTTCAAGAACAAAAAGAGAAGGGGGGAACAGAAAAAAAAAAAAGGAAATGTAAAGAAATGACAATCAGGTAATTTTTGATTTTCCAAAGAGTTTTCAAACAGAATACAACAAGAAAGCTGATGCTGGAGATGGCCCCTGCAGGGCTAATTACCTGTGTGGGCTGTGGTCTTGGAGGCACTGCAGGAGGGTGGGCAACTACTCCAGCCTGTTGCTGTCCTGCAGGAAAGCAGATGTCTTGGGTTAAGAAAATGGATCGTTACTTTGCTAAAAGAATGAGCTAGCTAAATAAAGGTGATCGAGGGACAGGACTTGTAAGAATTTTTGATAATTACTAGACGGCACACATTACCCTGTAAAGCTAGCTAGATGTGACTTAATGCCAGAATGCAGGACTTTTCTCAGACCTCATTTCTCTGGTTTTGTTGCATGTAGGCAACAGGCCAGGGTCCTCCCTTTTTCCATGATACTTGATACCGTTCTTGGTTTTTCTCTGCATTTCTGATTTCACTCTAACTATTAAATATGAAGATTTCCAAATTTTCTCTTTTCCACTTAATACTTTAGTTCTACATAAAGGACTCTCAAATCACAAATCAATCTTAGCCCAAGCAATAGCCTATGAATTTATAATCCATTTTTTTCATTCATTCCAGATTCATAATGTCAACAAGACACCTGCATCCTCTGACCTAAACTTACTGATTATATAAGAATATAATATATTATATTACATAATATAATATATATTTATTTCTAGACAAATGAAGACCTCTGGGCAAATCACAACTCTTCTTTTTTGCATCAGTTAATTTAAGACATATTAGCAGTCCCTCGAATACTTCCACATTTTTTTTCTTTTTTT
>PVKC010008940.1:0-27539 GCA_004027635.1 Crocidura indochinensis
ATATATATTCAAAATAATGGAATTCTGATTGTAAGGCAAACATTGGAATCCCTGGGAAAGGAATCAAACTTGAGTTTGACAATAAGTATGTACAGGATCTGTATAAACTAAGAAAATAAAGGGTAAGAAATGGAGTGTGTAAAGGAACTCATAAAAATTATTTGTGAAGTAAAAAATGTTTTCAAAAGTCAGTTTCATTCATGAAGAATAATGTATAACAAAGATTGGACAAGTTATGGAAAGTCTGAAGGTCAGATTAGGCATTTTGATTTTATTCCAAGAATATAGGGAATTACCAAATATAGCTGATCTATAAAACTAGTTATGTTAGTATGTGAACAGAGAAGAACTGGGAGATAATAATCAATAATATGTATAAAAATCTTTAAACCTCTCTTACAGTTCAGCTCCAGAATATTCACAAAGAATCATGTCTTGTTTCTCTGGGGTCAGAAATTGTGGAAATATTAGCCTAACTAATATCAATGTATTGTATTCTGAAACCCCAGATTATTATGCCTTTCCATTAGATCACTTGCACATTTATTTGGGTCTTCCAAGAAGGAACAATTACATGGCCTATGTTTGTGTTTGGTGTTTTAATATCTTTTCAGGGAGCTGACAAAGATTGTAGTGGATATACTAAAAATGTCTCAATATGCTTCCTACTTGGGGCTCTGAACTATATGGTATGAAGTAAGCCCCTTTAATAGTCTAATACAACCTATAGATCACTTTTTATTAAAAAAAGAAAGTTTTTAAATTCCTAAATAAAGTACATATAATTAGAAAGTCAATTATACTGAAATATAATGCTAAAAAACACTGAAAATTCTATTTATGTAATAGTAACACATGTACCTCTTTATAAGCACAAACAAGGCCCACTGGCAGAGCTAATGACTGCTCTGATTTTGACACATTAATGATTGCTGACATTTTGAGTAATTCATGACCACTTTAATGTGATATGGAAAATAAATGTCACTTCTCTTGCGAAGAAATACAGGAAATACTAATGTAACATGTGTTTGCCTACACCTATAACAAAAGAAATTCTTTACTTTCAGTTTAAAATTAGTGCAAATAAAGGTGAAATTATTTTGCTTTATCAAGGTCATAGGCCCCTCATTGTTCTGTAAATAGATCAGAACTTGTTCAGAACTTGTCTATTAAAGAATTGTCACTAAGCAAAACATGAGCATTTCGAGTTCACATAAAAAAAACTACTTAGCATGAAAGTTCTCCTATAGAGTATATCCCCATGTAGCTCCCATAGAGCACATCCCAATGTACCCAGCTGGAATCAACACAGAAAGCAGATGATCAGTGTTCACCAACTGTATGAGAAAAGGTTGGTGTGATGTTGAAGTGAGTTGGACCCAGCTCTTTAAAGGCAGCATTCTGAAATTCTAATTACTGACAAATGCAGATGGAATTCATTGAAGTTAGCTGGGAGTCAGTCCTGTGGCTTCCAGAAGTGACCACAGGAGACAAGTTAGGCAGTGGGTAGTGAGTCAGTCAGATGCCATGGAGGTGGAGTGGGTTAGGGATCAGAAGCATTGCACAGACTTGCAACTCTGTCCTTAAGATAAAGTAGAATTGAAGATGGGGTGTTGCATTCAGTGACCACAAAGGTTAACCAAAGGACAGAGAAACAGCTGAAGCTGCTCAGCTGTTTTCTGTGGTATATCTTGCTGCTTGGGGAGCAAACAGAAAATTCATTCATCAGGACCTTGGCTCATAGAATGCTTTTGATGAGAGAATCATCTGTAAGCTTACTATCTTTTTGTGTTTCTGACAACTGTCATTAGCTGAGAGTGTTGACTGAAGGAATCCTTTACCCCTTTTACATAGGAAAGAGAGAGAAAGCCTAATTAACAGAGTCTTGAGAAGTTCCTGGCAGAACTAAATATTAGAAACTAGGAAAATCTTTATATATATTTTAAATTCTTAAGGTTAATATTCATGTAACTAAATACAAATAATATACTTCAATGGAGACCTTTATCTTACCTAACACTTTTATATTAAGCCTTCCAATAGATTCATATAGCCAAAGTAATAATGATGGTGGTTGGCATTTCTGCCACGCATCAGTTGATCTCATCTAATTCTAACAACCCTCATTATTAGCCCTGGATTGAGTTGAACAGTAGGTTCTCCAAAAGATATGTTACCTAAAACCGTACACATAATCTTTGGGAAAAGACCTGTGTCGATTTAAGAATTATAATGCAGGGGCTGGAGGACTTGCACAGCTGGTAGGACATTTGCCTTACATGCAGCAAACCAGGATTTTCCTCAGCATCCCATATGGTCTTCTGAGCCTGCCAGGATTAATTTCTTAGTGCTGAGCCAGGAGTAACCCCTGAATGTTGCTGAGTGTGGCCCCCAAAACAAAACAAAATGAACAAACAGTAAAAGAATCATCACTCAGAGTTCATGGATGGGACGTTAGTCTAATTACAAATATACACAGAACAAAGAACATACAGAAAGGGCCTTGGAATGATATTCCCACAAGTCAAGGACATTAAATATTGTTGAAGAAGTAAAAGTAAAAAGTAGAAGATTCAAAAGGGATTCATTCTAAGAGCTACTGAAAGAAATGAAAACTTTCCAAAACCTTGATTCTGCTACAATTTGACAAAGATTTTGTGCATTCTTGACATCAATCTAGGTAAAATTTCATAAATTTTTCATTGTACCTATTCTTTCTTCTAGTACTTCTTAAACTATATCATGTAGAAAAGAGTAGGTTGATGAGATGCTACTAAGTATAGGAAGGAAAAAAGTCTTTCCCTAAGCAAATTTTTTGTTTAATTATTAAAGAAAGGTAAGCAATTTCCTTCACAGTAGGGATTCTTAAAGGATTTAATAAGCAGGAGACATTTATTAACTATTCCATATAACTATCATTATCATGGTAAGAGATAACAACTCTCTTCATAACACAGTTTGGGGAAGAATAATGACACATTAGTATTTTCAAGTCATTGTTCAGTGACCTTCCTCCAGAAACATACATAAAAAGAAACCATTCTTTTGATTAAGTTAAAATTCTGTTTTCTTAATTTTTGATTGCCTAAAGCTTCAGCCCTGAATCATTTCAATAGTAATTTACAACAAGCAACCAATTTTCAAAAATTCACAAATTAACTGATCCCGATGTTATCCATTGTGTGTTTGGTGCTCTTAGGATGTCTAAGACAATACAATCATTCATGTAAAAGAAATATTTGCTACCCTACAAATAAGACATTACAAAATATTTGCAGTAACATTTTTAAATAAAAAAGAAAATCTTCCATTATAAATATTTTTGTTAGAACTTTAATTCCTTAATTAAAGAGCTGGTTCAAAGGGACTCAATCTTTTACAGGCAGAAGCCTTGGGTTTGATTCCCAGCATTATAAGGTATGTTGAATATTTCTGAGAGAGGGCACAAAACACCCAGGATTTGCCCAAAACATTTGAATTTGAAAAATAAATTAAAAGCCCCTTGAGATGAACAAAAGCATTCACAGCATTAGTCAAATGAGTCATTTATACCACACATCATCTGAAAATCTTTTAGCCTCTGTTCAGCTGTCTGGCTCTGAGAAGGCAATGTATGAAGTTTCACCGAGATTAATTTTGGGGTAACAGATTGCAGGACAGGCAGGTAGTTTTCATACTTTATCAAACAATCTGAACACATGTCAAAACTACTTATTTTTCTTTTGATTTACTTATTTATTTGGTTTGGGGGCCACACAGAAAAAAATAGATCAGGGTTTACTCCGGACTCTTCACTTAGGAATCACTCCTGGCAGTGCTAGGAGGACCAGATAGAATGCCAGGGATCTAACCTGGGTCAGTTGCTTGTAAGCAGATGCCTCACACTAAACTATTGTTCTGGACCCCTTACAACTATTTTTTTGTCTGAAAGTAATTATCTCCAACAGTAATTATCTCCAACAGTCATGACTTCACTCATGACTATATAAAAACACAACCAAATATATTTTGATATCATCTGTTTTGACTTTGAAAATTTTTTTTTGTTCCTTTTTTAGTTCTCAGGAATCACCAAGTTCATTTTTCCTTGGTTACTGCTGATGTTGCTAGGACCAGGCATGGCTGTGGTGCCCACATATATACATGCTCACCTGCATGGGGCTTACACCATACATTGTAGTGCTCACACATCCTTAGTTGTGTACACTCACAGGGGCTGGGTGGATATATACACAATTTTTTTTTTTTGGTTTTTGGGCCACCCAGTGACGCTCGGGGGTTACTCCTGGCTACGCGCTCAGAAGTCGCTCCTGGCAGGCATGGGGGACCATATGGGAACCGGGGGATCGAACCGTGGTCCGTCCTAGGCTAGCGCAGGCAAGGCAGCAGGTACCTTACCTCCTGCGCCACCTCCCGGCTCCCTATATACACAATTTTTATTGTTATTGTGTTGGGGCTACATCTGGTGGTGCTTGGGGTTACAATCTGGCTCTGAGCTCATAAATATCTCCTGGTTGGCTCAGGGGACTATATAGGATGCTGGGGATTGAACCCAGGTCAGCCATGTGCAAGACAGGTGCATTACACAGCTATGCCAACGCTCTGGAATATACACAATTTTTGTGGTTGTGCCAGCTCAACCTGGCTGTGGTATGTCAGAGATAGTACAGTCCATTGGAGATGGTGCCAGGAGACTAGCAGACCAATAGACAAGCAGTAGTAAGATCATAATGCTTATAAAGGCTGGTACTTTTAATCACCAGGTTAATTTTGAATGGCTTTTTAAAATATTGGTTATCTTTTTTAATGATTTGGGGTTTTGTATCAGGTTATTAATTATTTTCCTACTTGGTTTTACTAGCAGGTAAGTGATTATGAGTAATAATTTGGAAAGTTCATAAAATGGAAACTGATAGTAACATCTGTCCAATTAGCCTCTGCAAAGGATATTTTGCAAGAAAGATATTCTGCAACAAAATTGTTGGAGTGCATTTCTCCAAGTTTTTCAAATTGCAGTTGCAGCTGCATAAGTTATATGGTACAGATGGTTATATGTATATGGTTATGAGTTAGATGGTTCAAAATAAGTTTAAATGAGACTTTTTGCATGTATCTTTTTCAAAGTTAAATCAGTCCCTTTCACTTGCAGGTGAATCTTGCAGAACTTCGATAAATATATTCTTTAGTCTGTTAGGAAAGTCTTTTTCTTCTGAAACTGACCCCAGGAGTCTACCAGTGCAGTAGGAAAAACTGTGGGATCACAGGAATTTTCTAGGTTTTGTTTTGCTCTCCAAGTCATAGAGAATTCCAGAACTGATGCCAACTACTCAGACTTAGAGTGAACTGAAGCAGTGCTATCCACACAGGCATCTAGAAAGTCTCATCAAAGTGTACATGTTCACATAGTTCTGACCTTTCTTTCCTGTTCTACCACAGACACATTTCACAGTTATTCTTGTAGGTGTTCTGAGTGTCAGCTTGTACTCAAAATGACTCTGACTGTGTGTGATGTCTGAGAAATCTGAAGAATTGTGTCTCTGTTGGTCAGACTATTAAATAGAAGACATTTCTCTTGGACTAATCCTTGACTGCAATTCGTCCCCTTCCTAACAAGAAATTAATTTGCTAATTTTGTCTACCTTGGGTATATATCCAGAATCAAATAGTTCTCATCTCCCTGGCATAAGCCTTTATCATCTCTGACTCAGCTGCTCTACCACCTCTAATAGGTGTCCCTTCTTCCTTCTGCAGAGGGATCGCTCCTTCTTATTGCTGTTTGTTCAGACTACAGATAGTGATCCTTCAAAATATAAGCTTCAAAGTATTTCCCTCCAAATAAAATCCACAAAAGCATTCCTTCTCATTCAGGATACAAGTCCATAGTCCTGATGTTGGCCCACAGGATCACTTGATGGACCTCACCACTTCTCACTGTCTCTGACCTGTCTTCTATTTCCATCTTGTGCTCATCTACCTGCTCCACTCCAGTTTCACCAGCCATCTATCTACATTTTCCCCAAACAGCACAGACTTCATTCTTGCTTATTTTATAGTTGTCCACTTCCTGTCAAAACAGTGCCCCACATGGAGTAGGCTCTAAATAGATATTTGCTGAGTGACTGGATAAATGGAAAAAATTGCTTTTCCCTAGTAATGCCACTGCCCATTGCATCCCTCAATGTAAGAGATGTGACTCAACAACAAAAAAATATTTGTTGAAATCAAGGAATCCCAACCTTTGACTAGATGATTGATTGAATTCTCTTTTAAATTAAAAAAAAAAATACATGACAAGCAGTTTTGCCAGCTGTGAATGAGTGGCTCAATTTGCTGTCAAGTTTTCAACTTTTTCATGTTAACTTCTTTCCATGGAAAAGCATTTGCTTCTTAGGTGGAAAATAGGTCATACAGAGAGTCTACCTTTCAAAGTCAAATAAAAATGAACTCATATTTACCGATATGTTGTGCAAAATAGTATCTTTAGATTTGTTTTATATATTTAAGGATAGGAAAAGCTCTGTTCTTTTAGATTCAAAACAAATCCTGAAACCTGAGTTGAGAGGGTTTCTCAAGAAAATTTACTCTACAGTTTTGCACCAGAATTGCCAAATGAAAATCATCCTTTCCTTAACTGATAGTGTGACTATTGCTATTCAAAGAGAAAAGAGCTGAGACTGGCAGTGATTGGAGGATTAGAGTTAATCCTGAGTCACCTTCTTGCTCCAGGAAATGCCCAGGACCATCCTCTCCCAAACTCTGTGCTGGTTCCACCTTACCCTGAAGGATAAACAACTTGTTTTCATTTGCTTTTAAATTATTGGTATGACCTAGGTTATACTTAAGTCTCATTTTATAATGAATCATCCTAGAATGTGCATCAAACCAACCAAAAAGGAGACAAGTAGATACAAAACTAGCATGTGCACAAGGAATCTAGAGACTAAGAGCCAAAAGACAAATGTATTTGAAGGTTGCTTGGAGACTTTTATTTATTTCTCACAGCTGTCTTGAGAATCTACAAATGTCTCATCTTCATCAGGAGATGGTATGGATGGGAATCTGAGATTAGGGTGAAAGCAGTTGTCTGACTCCATTGTTTGAGCATTAGTGTAACATTGGCAGGTTATTTATGTACTTTTTTGTGACTCAATTTCCTCATCTATTAAATGTAATTAAAGTGGTATCATTGCGTGATAGAACTGAGATATATATATGTATATATATACATATACACATATATATTCTATATAACACTAAACAAAATGCTTAACAGAGCCTGCCACAGAGGAAAGGTCATAGTAGATATGAAATTCTGAGTGAAGTCAGAGGGGTTTTGGTTATGTAACAAGTAAAGCCTTAGCCCAAATGTCCAATTTCACTGATAAAAGGATGTGGTGGAAACCCACACTGACTCTAGGTGAGGATCGATTGTAAACTCTAAACTGAAAGCATTTATAGGAAATAATTCTGGTGAAACACCTTGGCCTGAAATCTTCAATTCTTAGCAGTATATCCTAGTTTGCATGTATTATTATATAGCTACTCTCATAGCTATTTTCTTTTTTTTTTTAATATGGAGCACTTCATGAATTTGTGTGTCATCCTTGTGCAGGGGCAATGCTAATCTTCTCTGTGTCAGTCCAATTTTAGTATATGTGCTGCCAAAGCAAGCACCCTATTTCCTTTTTGTTTTGTTTGTTTGTTTTTGGGTCACCCTCAGCAGCGCTCAGGGGTTACTCCTGACTCTATGCTCAGAAATCACTCCTGGCAGGCTCAGGGGACCATATGGGATGCCGAGATTTGAACCACCAACCTTTTGCATGCAAGGCAAATGCCTTACCTCCATGTTATCTCTCTGGTTCCCCTACTTTCTATTTTTGTATGAATTTTTTTCTTTCCTTTTTGTTTTTCTGTATACAGTGCTCATTCCACCCAGCAGTGCTCAGGGCTTAGTCCTTGTGAGGTTTAGGGAAACATATTGGATGCTTGTGATCAGATTTAGGTAGGCCACATGCAAGGCAAATGTCTTACCCATTGTACCACCTCTCTGGTCCTTGCATTTAATTTATTTAAAATTTTAATTTAATTCTATTTAGGCACTGTGATTATAATATTGGTAATTAATCATGAATAAACCATTCCAACATCATATCTTCCATTGGTGTCAATTTCCTCCACAACTGTCCCAGTGTCTTCCCCACCCCCTGTCCTCCAGCCTACTCTACTTCTCTCTACCCTGCCGATAAAAACTAGTTATTTATTTCTGTTGTCTTTGGGGGTTTGTTGTTTCTTATACCCAGATATGAGGTAGATAATTTGGTATCTGTCCCTCTCCTTCTGTCTAATTTTGCTTATCAAGGTATTCTCCAGCAGAAAATTGTACAATGTTGCCTTTTAGCTAAGTAATATTTCATTGTATTTCATAATTTCTTTATCCAGTCATCTGTTCTTGGATACTGGATTGTTTCCAGCTTTTGGGCTACTGTAAATAGAGCTTCAATTGAACATAGGAGTATAGATGTCTTTTATGAATAGAGTTTTTGGTCTCTTGGGTTATATGGCAAGAAGTGAAATTGTTAATTCATATGAAAGAGCAATTCCTGGGGCCCGGGAATAGCATGGAGGTAAGGCATTTGCCTTTCATGCAAAGGGTCATCGGTTTGAATCCCGGTGCCCCATATGGTCCCCAATGCCTGCCAGGAGCAATTTCTGAGCATGGAGCCAGGAGTGACCCCTGAGCACTGCCGGGTGTGACCCAAAAACCACAAAAAAAAAAAAAAAAAGAAAGAGCAATTCCTAACTTTTTGAGAATTGTCCATGATGTTTCAAAAGAGACTGAACCAGTCAATATTCCTATCAGTCAGAATGAAGATTCATTTTTCCACACATCTGTGCCAATACTGTTTTTTAATCTCTGTGATGTGCTTCAGTCTCATTGGTATGAAATTATTTCTCTCATTATTTTGATTTGTATTTTATAAATGATAAGTCTTGCAATTTTTTCATATACCTTGTGATCACCAGTATGTCTTCTATGAGAAATTTTCTGTACATTTCTTCCCCTGTTTTTCTTTGGGGTTGGTTGTTTTTTTTTTTCTTGTAAAGTTCTATCAGAGATTACTTTTCTTAAACAGCCCTACTCCATTCTCCAGAATATACTCTCCAAACCCCACAAAAATCTGAATTCATACCTTTATATCTTTTACCATGATTCTGAAAAGCAGGTACTACCATTTCAGTGGGAAACTAAATTGTTGAGAGACAAAAGTTATTCCCTAAGAACATACAGTAGGACCTGGTAGGCTGCAGTTTGAATCCAGATTTTCATATCACAACAATAAATTCATTCCATTATGCCCAGCTCCTTTCATCATGGGCATCATGGATATTTTAAGAAGTGGGCTACAGTCTGTACACTTGTTCTCCTAGAAGCATTAGCCACAATACCAAATGATTAAAACAAACCAAATGCCTATTAGCAGATGAATGGATAAACAATGTGTGTTATATCTATATACTGGGATATTAGTCAGTCTTAAATAGAAATGTAAACATTTTATATGCACATATATTAAATGTATATGAATCTCAGAGACATTATACTTAGCAAAATAAACCAAACCTAAAAGGCTTTATTGATGACTCCAGTTACAGGATGCACTTAGAGTGCATTGTTAATACAAAAAACAGAATTATGGGTGGTTTCCGTGGGTCATGCAAGAAAGGGGAAATAAAGGTTATTGTTTAATGGACACAGAATCTCCAGTTAGAGATGATGCCAAGTTCCACAGATGAAAAGTGCTGGAGCTTGCACAAGAATGCTAATGTACTTAATGCCAATAAATTTTATGATCAAAATGGTAAATTGCATTTTGTATATATTTTACTTTACTGATATAATAGTAAATACTGGGCTATAATTTAATGGGAAGGTCATAGAATATTATTGTAGAGATAATAGACTAAGATAATAGGAAATAGTTACTCATCTGAAGATCCTGAAATCTGAAACAAAGGTATGTATATCTACTTTGATTCTATGCTTCTGAAGTTACAAACATTTTGCATTCTGCAAAAAAAAAAAAAAAAGTCACATCAGGGCCAGAGCCAGAGAGGAAGTTATGTACTCACTAGGAAATATTTTCATGAAAGATATGAGAGATAGTATCATCAATAGTACTTGAATTGTATGTAGTAGGTACATAGTAAGGCATCCCAAGAGCTGCAAGTAATAGTCATTCACCAGTTCAAAGTGGCTCCTAGTTAGGCTTACTCAGTGTTTGCTTTCCAAGGAGTATTTGAGGTGCCCCAGGATTAGCCCTGCTGTTGTTGTTCAACCCTTGATTATTGTTCACTGATGTGAAAGAATACCCTGATCTGGGAGAAATCCAACCAAGTACAATGAGTCAGATACAGTCACAAGACAACCTAGAGTCCAGGCTCACCTAAAGCCAGCCCATTTCTTCGACTTAGCAATGGCATTTTGGGAGTAGAGTGCTGGAGATGTTGTTTCCTGGGCTATGCAGGGCTCTGTTACTCTACTTATAACTCAGTGGGATGTGTGATAACTGTATACCCCTAAGATATATTATCATCTTGTGATCTTGTAAAACAATGTTACCTAAATGAAACTTTAATAAAAATCTAAGTAAAAGTTATACCAATGATGCTAAGGAAAGTTGAATTGAATACTCATTGTATCAGAGGAGAAATAATTTTAAATTATTCAAGTGACAAAAAGAAAAGACAAACTTATGAAGTGTTAAATTAACTTATTCTGTTTTTCTATTCTATTTCCAAATAAAATATTTTGTGTTTAGTGATTTGAAAGTAAATATATCAATCAATAAATATATTTTTAAGGGGCCCGGGAGATAGCATGGAGGTAAGGCTTTTGCCTTTCATGCAAAAGGTCATCGGTTCGAATCCCGGTGCCCCATATGGTCCCCCGTGCCTGCCAGGAGCAATTTCTGAGCATGGAGCCAGGAGTAACCCTGAGCACTGCCTGGTGTGACCCAAAAACCAAATATATATATATATATATGTATATATATATACATATATATATATTTAAATTCACCCAAAAGTTATATTCTACTATTATAAAGAGAATAAGAATTTAGTTGCTTTAGAATAGAAAATATCATATAAGGATAAAAGAGCTTGCCTTGCATGCAGCCCCCTATGTTTGATCCCCAGTATCCCATATGGTACCCAAGCACTGCTTAGAGTGATCTGGTGATCAGAGTAAGCAGTGCACTATGAGTATAGAGCCAGGAGTAAGCCATAAGAACCACCAGATGTGACCCCAAAATCAAGTAATAATAATAATTTAGTTGCCTAGTTTTGTATGGACAAATTCATATAAACTCTCAGAAGTTTACTGTATTGTATTACAGGGAAGCTTCATTGTATATATATTTAGAGATGACTAAAGGTATAATAATCATACTGGTAATTATTATTTTCAACTAAAACATTGCTCAAATACTTTGCTACTACTATACCCCAAATATCTTTGCTAGCTACATAATTTCACCAGATCTCTAATTTCACTACTACTAAAATGGTGTTAAAAATCTATGAACATTTTGTTTATATATTAAAAACCATGGGGCTTAAGAATATATAATAAAAATAAATTTTAAGGCAAAATCCTAGGGAAAGTCCTTTGTTTCTCTGACTGGTCCATTTGTCTATTTAGCTTTCAGGTTACAGTGCTGATGAATGTAATGCTCTTGATCAGTTCTTGTGGCTCAGGCATCCTTCTATGCTTTTCCTCTGTCTTTGTCTTTTTAGAGTTTGAACCCAATATTATTCTTCCCAATACTTGCTTTAGAACCATATGTCCCGTTTCTCCTAGTGTTCTTTTTCTGTCAGCTTCACAACTTTCATCTGCTTTCTGTTCACTTTCCAAATATACAGGAACAGAGGTAACTGGAACAAAGTTTCATTCGGAACGCATTGAGGGGTACTGACCAGCTCATTAACAGCTAGGGAGGTCATCTTTCTCCCTTCAGAGACCTGGGCGGGTACTTTCCAGAAGAGGGCACCAGGCACCACAGGTTCAGGAAGCATGAATTGTTTGTCTTGTGACTAAGTGACACCCCCCTCCCCCGGAACCCAATTCATCAGAGTGTATGCCTGTTTCTTTTTACATTGCTCTACTTTGTATTTTCTCTTAAATTCTTTTCCCCTTTCTATCCCCTACACTAAAGGCATTGCTTGGTTTCATCACAATTCAAGCAGGTAAATCTTTCCTTCTCTTAATTGTATAATGCACCTTCTAAAGTCATGTATCCATTTACTCATTTACTCATATTCGTGAAATACCTGCTTTGTAGCAGGTAAGATAGATAATGATAGCAAAATTCACCTATTTACTCAATAAATATTGACTCCTCACAAAGTGCAATACTTTATGGTATTTGCTAAGAATACAAAGATAAGTAAGGCAAAGTCTCCCTGCCCAAATACAGACTACAAATTCAATGCTTATACCTTAAAAGGTTCACTGCCCCGTATGGATGAGAAGCAAGGACTAAGCAAAGGATTTGGGGTCTAAAATTATCAGAGTGAAATTGTTATCCTGGGGAGAAGTAGAAGGACAGGAGGCCTGGGCCGGGAGTGGGTGACCAAAAGAGGCTTTGCTAAGGGCACTGATGTTCATACTGATATCTGGATGGGGAGATACTTTAGCCAATGAGAAAAAATAAAATGGAACCAATTGCTTCCAAGAAACACAAGTAGTATAACCAAATATTTAAACATAAGGAATAATGATGACTGAAGCGGTAACAATTTTAGGGACTGGGATGGAAGTCTGAATGTGGATGCAGAGGATCCCCAGCTTAAACCCAGGATCAAATTCATGGTTTGGAGTTCTCCAAGGACCCAATGGCTGCTGCCTGCACTCAATTGGTGAGTGGCATGAATATAATTTGGAATAGATCTATAGCACTCGTATTCATAAATCACTGGCAAGACCTCATAACTGGGAGATAGTCTTTGATCCCTATGAGAAAGTCATTTTTGGAGGCAATTAGAACCAGAGATGTTTCTCGAGAAAGAATAGAGAGTTGTGCTGGCATCACGATCCCAGCTCCTCCAAATTACTTATATATGACTTCCAGGTAAAATCAGTGAGCTGAGACAACTAAGAACCTAAGGAAACTATAACCCAGGGGAGTATTAATTAATTTAAGGCACTTCAAGTAGTCTTGTGGGATATAAGATCTAAACTTCCAGAATGGAGTTTGAAAATTGCATGCTCAAACACTAGGAAGTAGATTTTAATTATGGAAATTGTGAAAACTAAGGGCTATACCTTGTTTGAAGCTAATAAGTAACTGGCCATAGATTTGTAGGTGCCAACAGAAACAAAAGCTGCCTGGGTCAAGATAAATATTTTTTAAATCACAAAGAGTACCATGGACCCAGCACCTTCTGACCATTATACCAATTCTCAGGTGTGAGTCCAAATGGAAGAATTCACACCTACCTACCTGGTGGATTGGTTTCTGAGAGGAGAAATCTGGAAAACCCACATCTTTTAGAATGGGCCATATATATGCATGCTTCTGACTCTGGAGAAAGGCACAATCTCTGTCTATTGAAGCTTTAAGCAATTTTTCTTCATTCTAAAGATAGACACTATCCCTATCTTCAAATTCTCATTTTGCAAACATCCTTGTACAGATAGTTAATATTAAATACTATTAGTGCCTTGGTTTGTGTGATACACAAAAATAGGAAATTAGAACAAAGATAGGTTCTTTTTTTTTTTTGCAGGAAAAAATGTTCTGTGAACAGTAGCTTCTTTTTTTTTTAATGATGTCTTTGTTTAAACACCTTGATTACAAACATGATTGTGATTAGGTTTCAGTCATTTAAAGAACACCCCCTTCACCAGTGCAACATTCCCACCACCAATGTCCCAAATCTGCCTCCATCCCACCCTACCCCAACCAGTACTCTAGAAAGGCTTTCCAGTTTCCTCATTCATTCACATGGTTATGATAGTTCTCAGTGTAGTTATTTCTCTAATTGCACTCACCACTCTTTGTGGTGAGCTTCATGAAGTGAGCTGGAACTTCCAGTCCTCCTCTCTTTATCTCTGAGGATTGTTGCAAAAATGTCTTTCATTTTTCTTAAAACCCATAGATGAGTAAGACTATTCTGCTAGTCTCTCTCACTCTCCCTCTGACTTATTTCACTTAGCATGAAATATTCCATGTACATCCATGTATAGGTAAATTTCATGACTTCATCTCTCCTGACAGCTGCATAATATTCCATTGTGTATATATATCACAGTTTCTTTAGCCATTCATCTGTTGAAGGGCATCTTGGTTGTTTCCAGAGCCTGGCTATTGTGAATAGTGCTGCAATAAATATAGGTGTGAGGAAGGGGTTTTTGTATTGTATTCATGTGTTCTTAGGGTATATCCCTAGGAGTGCAATAGCTGCGTCGAATGGGAGCTCAATTTCCAGTTTTTGAGGAATCTTTATATCACTTTCCATAAAGGTTGAATAGACAGCATTCCAACTAGCAGTGGATAAGAGTTCCTTTCTCTCCACATCCCTGCCAGCACTGATTGTTTTCATTCTTTGTGATGTGTGCCAATCTCTGTGGTGTGAGATGGTATCTCATAGTTGTTTTGATTTGCATCTCCCTGATGATTAGTGATGAGGAGCATTTTTTTCATCTGCCTTTTGGCCTTTTCTATTTCTTCTTTATCAAATTGTCTGTCCATCTCTTCTCCCCATTTTTTAATGGGATTAGATTTTTTTCTTATTGTAAAGCTCTGTCAGTTCCCTGTATATTTTGGATATTAGCCCCTTATCTGATGGGTAGTGGGTGAATATGAACAGTAACTTCTTTTACTGCATTCTTCTCTTGTCTGCCAGACTTATGCAGTCTTCAGAAGCCCTCATTTTAAACAGCTCCTTGCTTGCGGATCTAATTTAACCCAATATTTTCAAATTTACATCATTCTCCCCATTTTCAGACTAAATATGAAATAGCCTATGTAATCTCTTCTTAATGTGAATCTCTTTCTCCCCATGAAAGCTAACCCTTCTCTAATCCTTCTCAGTCAATAGAATCAGAGAGTTTCTCAGGCACTCAAAATCTTTGTTACATTCACCTCTAATTCACAAGCACATTCTTTTATTAAAATATTCACACTAACATATAAGTTGTTGTATATCTCATGGTAATTAAAATTTTAAAACATGAGTTGTTCAAACATTTTATTAAAATATTGCTATTAAAATAGAAAATTATATGATTTATCATTAGCACTTCTTTCCTCATCAACAGCATCAGCATTCTCATGTCAAACATCTAGCTTCTGTCTTAGCGAACTCAGTAGGATCTGGTCTCCCATGTTCCAGTCTTGGCCCTAAAACTGACCTCCACAGAAGCTGTAGTGATTCTTTTTAAAATGTAAATGAAATAGTCATTTAGCCTTTAAGTGACCTCCCAAGATATTTAGAATAAAAGTCAGGGTCAGGAAGACATCTGTTCTGCCTCTGTCCCTATAACAGACCTCATTGGCTATTCATTCCCTTCCTTCTTATTTTCCACTATCCTGCCAATCAGTTGCTAGTGTGAGACTGATGCAGGCCCTCTGTGTTTTGTCACCCAAATAACTTAGGATCTGTTAGATGTCAACTGATCAGAAAAGTTCTTCCAAAATAAAACAAAAGACCCTCTAGCTCCTATTTTTAGACCCTTTTTAGAGTCCTTATCATAGCCTAAATTTAAGAATCTGCCTTCTCCCATGAAGCTATCTGCCCACCCACTTCTTCAGCCTACAATACATGATTCATTAGAAGAAACGTGTCTTGTTAAATGACCTATTCCCCACTTCTAGTACAATATTTGGCTACAATAGATGCTCAGTAAATATTTATTGAATTAATGTATCATAGTTATTACTTAATTTTTTAAGTTGTGGCTAGATGAAGGTCACAAATTATTTGTACCTCAATCATTTTTCTTCGTGCAAAAATTACTAATATCATAGGACCTTTTTATTTTCAACTCTTTAGCAGTTTTTTTTTCTTTGTTTTCCTTACAGGACTCTTGTCATGTTCTTCCAAGTTTTTTAGAGATGACATTCAAAACTGAAATTAGTCTTGTGAGAAGAACCTGAGCAGTCTGAGTCTTCTCTTCATGGGTTTCACATGCTTCACTGAAAATAGACCTTTAATCTAGTGTCCCAAGACATAAACCAAGCCACAGCGAAGTCTAAGGTCAGAAAGTTTGAAAAATGGCAAAATTAATATTTGATTATTATCCATTTGCAGTTTCTAAAAATTCTAAAATTCCTCCCAAATACATTAGGGTAAAAGTTAAAAACTACGTGGTACCAGAGAGGCAACAGAGGGGTTAAGGTACTTGTCTTGATCAGAGAGGACTCCAGTTCAATCTTTAGCACCACATTTGGTCTTGAAGCATTTCCAGGAGTGACAGTTGACACAGAACCAGGAGTAAACCCTTAAGTATGGCATCAAACAAAACTCAACAATGAGTTTAACTGTATAATTTTTCCACCTTTTTTTTCTCCAAGAAATAAATACCTTCTGTATTCCAAGTGGTGAGTTTGAAGCTGTGTGAGCTAGTGTGTGGATTGGTATCTATTCAGAGGGATTCCGGATTGTGAACAACATTGCTGTTGCTTTAGAATTCATTTTTACCTAATTTAATTTTCCCATGTCTTATTTTCCAATAATACATCTTAAACAAGAACTCTAAGCTTATAGAAAAACATCACACATATGTGTTGAAACATAAAGGAATACTGTTTAATTTTCCCGAGTTTGTTTTCTAATTTCACTATAAAATAGTAATTTTTACTTTTCAGAGCTCATTAAAATTCTCTGCAAAGGATTTAACGATGGAAAACAAAAATATCAGGTATTTTCATTTAGCTCATTTGAAAAAAAATGTGCCAGATATAACCTATGTGTTTTATTTTCTATGCTCATTAGTTATTATTTCATTAGTTAGAAACAAGTTAGATCACATTTCAGTTATTCTTGACAGTTCACTGATCAATGTTTCACCTAAGATATTAACTTTCTCTAGGATAGAGAGAGGCTAACAAGAATTAACAGAAAAATTTCTAGTGAATGAATTTCCCCACCTTCTTGTGATTATACACCTGCCTTCCTTATAAGGAGAACAAGGAAGTAAATCATGTTGAAGTTGCTTTTAAACACAGCTTTTCTTCTTTACCTGTTCAGGTAGCCTCTGTTTTCATTTCAGTCTTAATGAAAACTTTATTTACATCACAAGCTTCTTTTCTAAACAGTGTAAGTAGTACTTAATTTTTTACACTTCAAGACAGACAGACATTTTTTGACGATGTTGAGACTTGGTTTTGTAATTTTGAGGATAATTTATGTTTTAATCTGTTTGAACAGCGAGAACTGAAACGAATGGGGATCCAACTGCTTTGCCTGTTCTTTCTAATTCTAGGAAGGAATGATCACGTACAAGGTAAGACCTGAGTTCTCTGATATATTGCTTTTATGGTATGCTTGACAAACCTGTCATTTGTTTCAGAAACTAGATCGGACGTCATTTTTACTTGATCTCTTTCGATTGCTCTTTTGCCATTGAGCGAACACTGTAACAATTACAGGCGAACACCGAGCTGTTCCCACAGTGAAAGCTCTAGGCTTAAGGTAAATAAATACAAAGGTTGCGTGGGCATTCTAATGAGGAGAATTAAACAGCATTACTGCACAATAGGACTTCTTAATACCTCTGTGGCAACTATTTCAGTCACTTTTCCAACTATTATATTGTAGAACAAGGTCTTCTACTTAAAAACATATCTGGAGAGAGAAAGGAAATTTATTAAAGAAAGGAGAATTGTTTTATTTTTAATAAGAGAGAAGATTTTCTTAACCAGTAATGTTTTAAATGGATGTTATAGAATGAGGATACTTAAAAGGATTCTGTATTTGTGAACAGTGAGATAGTTTCATAGTTAAAGGATGAGGAGAAGGATCATGATTTTTTGACTAATAAGATGTGTGTTTTCAACCTTATAATTACAAAATAACTGTATAAACTGCTAACATTCTGGAGGTTAAAATTCGTACTGATGTTGCTTTGTTCAAGTACTTTATGAGCCACGAGTCTTATGAGATGAGGTCTAAGAATGTGCTGAATTCCTGTGTCTTACTGGGTTTAAACATAGGTGGCTGTGCCTCGGGAGGTGCAGAGACCTGTGAAGACTGCTTACTCATTGGACCTCAATGTGCCTGGTGTGCTCAGGAGGTAAATGAGCTCAACATGTTTGTAAAGGCCACACGTTCATTTCACCTGCCATTGTTCTCTCGGTAAGGTACTTTCTGTGCAGTTAAGGAGGAAAACAAAGAAGGAAGGAAAATGTAAGCATTCCCAGATCCAGTCACTTGTGACTACTTTTCAAAGTAATCTGTGGAGGGATCAAATGGTAAATAACTGTAAAAACTTAACTCTTGACCCTTTATTTAACCTGATTCCTCCTCTTCATTTTATGGCCATTTCTAACTGTTTATATATAAAATGTCAAGGCTCTGTCTGGGTAATCAAATTACTTAATGTCATTTTTTTTTTAGTTCCTCATGTATTTAACTTTACTATCACAGGGAATCTCAGGTGAAAAGTAGATTCATTTTATATTCTACTAGATTCTAAGATAAGTTTTCTAAGTTTGGGGATAAATTATTCAGAGATTATGCTGTTTTCTGTACAGTTTTGTTTTCAGGATATATTTTATGGTCTTAGTTACTTTGTCATACCAATAACAAAGTCTAACATTGACAGTATCTGATCAAACAGAACGATGGGGAAGTAGGTTTGGGGGTCTGGGGAGCACAGAATAAGCCATTCTGAGTCTCTGATTCCTACTCCACTATCTTTGGTAAGGAAGAATTCTTACCAAATTCTTTCTGGATTTAAAACATGTTTCTGTTGAATCCTATAAATAGAATCTAAACACAAATCTAATTGTGCTTAATGCAAATTTCACAAGTATCAAACAAATCTGAATGTGCCACTCAGGATGACACTGTAACAGTTAAAACCCAAATATCAGCTGAGGGAGTATTCCAGTTGGAGAAATACCTCAGAGACAAGTGAGCAAAAAATTGAGCTCCCTCCCTCACTGAACAACTGCTTATACCCAGCAGGTACTAGTGAAAAAAAGAGAAAATTTGAATTTTCTGAACTTATGTTTCAAAGGCAGTTTTGAGAATATACAGGGCCTGGGAGATAGCATGGAGGTAAGGCATTTGCCTTTCATGCAAAAGGTCATCGGTTCAAATCCCGGTGCCCCATATGGTCCCACGTGCCTGCCAGGAGCAATTTCTGAGCATGGAGCTAGGAGAATATACAGAAGATGAAGTCCACATTTTATTGATAATTTTAAATCATCGGTTACATATCAAAGATGAAAAAATCATCAAATGTCTCTAATAAAATTTTGGTCTATATGATTTTTTGTTTAAATGAGTTTTAAATATTCATTACTGCTGAGAACTTTATTTGTGGCGGATACTCCGTAGTCAAGTTATTGTCAATATTTTTTGTTTGTTTCTTTTTTGGTCACACCCAGCGATGCTCAGGGGTTACTCCAGGCTATGTGCTCAGAAATCCCTCCTGACTTGGGGGACCATACAGGACGCTGAGGATAGGACCCAGATGCATGCAAGGAAAATGCCCTACCACTGCGCTATGGAGCCAGTCCCAATTATTGTCAATTTTAAGATACTTAATCTAAGTTCACACAAACAATACTTATAGAACTCAAAAAAGTTGAAGCAAAAAAAAAAAGTCAGGCTTTTGTTGAAAGCTGACAGTAAACAGGCTAGAGGGCTCTACCACCTTTGATCCTTTAGTAGACAATGCTTATACGTATGTAATAACAGAGGCACCATATTGAGCAGGATTCTGAGGTCTATCTAGTTAGTCATTGCTTGACTCTGTATTTTAAGGAAAGTTACGGAATTTGCTATGACTTACCAACAGTCTCAAATATACACAGACACATGACTGGTGAATAAAAATATAATCTCAAAGATAAGTTTTATAAATTATAAATTTTCTAGTTGGTAAAAAAAAGTAAAAATGATTTAGAACCCTCAGAGTCAAGACAATAATGAGTATAACTTTGATTTTAAGCATGAACGTCAATAGGTCTCAAGTACATCTTGATCTAGATTTCTAGAAAGACCTTAGCTGTCGAATCAAGAATATTTTATGTCTTGATTCCATTTGTCTGTTCTTGAGGTATTGTAGAATTGAAAGGCCATGCTTATATCTGGCAACAATTCACTTTACAGTCTATTTAGGTGGATGAGAATGAAGACAGGAAACTTCTAAATCCTAAACATAAAAGTCTCCACCAAATTCTCTTTTCTCTCCACCTCCAGGCCTTAGAGAAGGTTCTAAATACTTTAAATAGGAATACTTTAGACAACAAGCTTAAAGCTCAAGAGTCAACTCTAGTATATAAATGCTGATATGTAAGTGTCAGACATTTATAAATGAACCAGGACAAATAGCTACTGAGCAAGATGTCACAATTCTTGCCTTTTAAAACAATGTTTAAAAAATTGCCACTTTTTTTTTTCTATTTGCCAGTTTGGCAAATAGAAGTTTTGATGAAGGATTCCATAAATTTACAGACCACTCTGAACATATAAAATCACTGTTTAATGTTTACCATGTCTCTTTCAAGGACCTGGCTATTTACCCTTAAAGAAGAGAATATTCAAAAACAGAAGTTTTTCAGTTACAAATCCAAATTTTATTACCAGAATTATCTTATTCTACAATGACTTTAGACCTACATTCAAATGTCAGGCAAATGAGGCTATAATGCACTTGGAATGGCAAGCTGTCTAACCAGCAATGAAAAAAAAATCAATGCAGGGTTTTCTTATTTTCTTTCTCTCTCTCTCTCTCTCTTTTTTTTTTAGAATTTTACTCATCCATCTGAAGTTGCCGAAAGATGTGATACATCAGCAAATCTTTTAACTAAAGGATGTCATCTAAACTTCATAGAAAACCCCATCTCCCAAGTAGAAATACTTACAAATAAGCCTCTCAGTATAAGCACACAGAAAAATAGTTCTGACATTATTCAGATTTCACCTCAGAGCTTGATCCTTAAGTTAAGACCAGGTATGTTATTATTTCACTTGGGCCTTGGCTTATGCCAACACATCTAATGTCACATATAAGGAACACTGTGCTATTCCACTCATATACTGTGTATTCTATTACAGATCACTGATTATGGGGAGTCAGATTTCCCATTCTTGGGAGAAACAATTGCTAGGTTAATACTTAACTATTATTCACATTGGTTACTTATACACTCAAAATGTGTTACTATTTAGCCTTATCTGATAGCAACCATTTGAAATACTCAAATGTCATTAAGGTTTACCTCATTTCTTTGAAGGATGTAATGTACCTTCAAATCCTTCTTTATGTTGCTCCCTTTTCTAAAATCACCTACCAAAATAATTCAGTTTATCTTCCATCTAAATGGATGCTTGTTCTCCCAAGGAGATATAAAATATCCCAACTTTTACCTTCTTTAGTAGCTGTACACTCATTGGTATAAGATTCTCATGGGTTCTCCCACTTATATACTTAACCACAGAGTTTATTAAATTTTAAGTAACGTCAGCAATTACTCTTATAAAGGGGATAGACATTGTGTCTTGTCATCAATAGTCTAGATGCATTTTTGTAGATTTGCTTTCCTTGGTGGGGGCTTTACAGGTAGTGAGCAGACTCTGCAAGTACAAGTGCGCCAAACTGAGGATTATCCAGTAGACTTGTATTACCTCATGGACCTCTCAGCCTCCATGGACGATGACCTCAACACAATCAAGAAGCTGGGCTCCCTTCTTTCCAAGGAGATGTCAAAATTAACAAGCAACTTTAGACTAGGCTTTGGCTCTTTTGTGGAAAAACCTGTCTCCCCTTTTATAAAAACAACACCAGAAGAAATTGCTAACCCTTGCAGGTAAGTAAATGATTCTCTGGCACCTTTAAATACTGATTTGTGGGAGGAATATCCCTGCTCTCTGCTGTACTTGGCAGGAGTTCTGTAAATGATCTCCCTACCATTGCTCTCTTGTTAGGCAGTACATCAGCAGTCCTTGGCTCCCTAGGTTTGGCTGTAGGGTAATATTATCTTTTTTTCTTTATTAATCTTTTTATTTATACAATTTAATTACAAACATGATTGTAGTTGGGCTTCTAGGCTAATATCATCTTAACTACATATTGGATCCTTGAAGAATCTGTTTAGAGACATGTGGATTATTCCAGTTAACCTTTTTGTTAAGAATTTTTTATCTCTTGAGCTGGAAGTTCCAGCTCACCTCATGAAGCTCTCACCACAAAGAGTGATGAGTTTAGTTAGAGAAATATTTACATTTTGAACTGTCCTAATGATGAGAATGTATGAGTGAAATGGAGTCCTGTCCAGAGTACAGGCGGGGGATGGGTGGGAGGAGGGAGATTTGGGACAATGGTGATGGGAACCTTGCACTGGTGATGGGTGGTTCTCTTTACATGACTGAAACCCAAACACAATTATGTATGTAATCAAGGTGTTAAAATAAAAAAAAAAGAATTTTTTATCTCTCAATGAAGATTATCTGGCTTGTGCCCATCGCCTAGTGCTCAGAGACCTTTTTATCAATTTTCTAAGAATACCCTCATACTTTCTTAGAGGATCCTTCACTACTGCAGTGGTGTCTGTGAAATGTTTTGCAGTTATCTCTTACATATTTTAGAAATTGTAGCAATCCCTTATTGTCTAGGAGCAGACTTTTCAGTCCTTAACTGTGACAAATTCAGTAGAATTTTTTTCATTAATGCTATTACAATATTCTATGATCAGAGATTAAAATCATGTGTTATCTATGGTTAAAGGCAAGATGCTTTATGATAATTTACCTATACAGTCAATGATATGTTCTAAGTCAAAAAAGTCCAATGTCTTCTGTAGAAAACATACTCACAATTAATTTTGCACCATAGCCTATGCTTTTACATTCGTCTTTGTAATAACAGCAGGTTAAAACAGGTTTCATCTCTATATAGAAACTCAGCAATTAGTAGAGTTTTTCTGTGCTGCCTGAAAGAGTACTCCTGGCAGATTGTTTTGGGATAAACTTACATGAAAATATTTGAGTACTTTCAGATCCCAAGATGGCCTACCAAAATATAACACACAAGAGTAGTCAACTTTAAGATAGCAGAAAATACCTGTAATTTGCCTGAAGTCACTTGATTCTCAGTCATCTATGCTAAAATTGGATGAGCCTCGAACCAAACTATTCATTATTCTGAATCTATTGTATATAGACTTTTTTTTAAATAGTTTATTTTTTTTTATTTTATTTATTTATTTATTTATTTTTTTTTTGGTTTTTGGGTCACACCCGGCAGCGCTCAGGGGTTACTCCTGGCTCCATGCTCAGAAATTGCTCCTGGCAGGCACGGGGGACCATATGGGGCACTGGGATTCAAACCGATGACCTTTTGCATGAAAGGCAAATGCCTTACCTCCATGCTATCTCCCGGGCCCCTGTATATAGACTTTAAAAACAGATTTTTTTAAACTTTAAACACCCATTAAACATTAACCTATGCTTTACATTTTGTTATGTCTTAAGATGTTTCAGAGTGGTTCTCATAGTGTCTGACATAGTTAGAAATAATGTGTCCATGAAAGGAATTCATTTCTTTTTTTTTTTTTTTTTTTTTTTTTTTTTTTTTTTTTTTTTTTTTTGGTTTTTGGTTTTTGGGTCACACCCAGCAGTGCTCAGGGGTTACTCCTGGCTCCATGCTCAGAAATTGCTCCTGGCAGGCACGGGGGACCATATGGGGCACCGGGACTCGAACCGATGATGACCTTTTGCATGAAAGGCAAACGCCCTACCTCCATGCTATCTCCCGGGCCCCAGGAATTCATTTCTGATTATAACTCTTAGGAATTATGTTTGGTTGTAAATATCTTGTAAGATAATGTCTGCCTCCTAATTCCCTTTTTGTGATATATAATTGACATTAACTAAATTGTATACTTCAGAAATGTTCAGTTTGATTAGTTCTGACAACCAAATGTATCAATATAATCATCTAAAACAGGATGTAGAACATTTCCACCAAGTTATAGTTTCCTTATGCCCCATTACAATCAGCTCTTCGTCACCAGAGGCGATCATTTCCTGATTTACCAAGTTTTAATTTTGTTGCTGGTGTGCTATATTTTTTTGTCTTAACCTATTTTTGCCTCTCCAGTGTCAATGATTTCTCTTACAATTTCTTTTGGCAATTGCATGATTAAAAATTTTTAACTATGATCTCTGACCTCAAATTTACTTTTTATTATTTTTATTAGTTTTTATTTGTATAAATGGGAGAAAAGCCTCAGTTCATACAGATATCCTATTGATTCAGCACTAGTTACTAGAAAGATTTTTGTTCCCCCATAGGATTGAAAGAGCTGTTAAAAAGCAATAGACTGAATAGTTGTCTAATTCTAGACACAGTCGGTTCAATTGAAACTCTGAATATAAACCTGCAAACAGTTCTAATGATGATTGCTTTACAAATAGTTGCAAAATAAGGAATGTCCTCTGAATTTTTGTACCTTTGGCTTACCCAATCTATATTTCAATGGAAATTTTATAATAGGTTTATTGAGGTCTTCAAAACATAGTCTTACAGTTTTTATCAGATTTTCACTATAATCAGAAATAAATTATGGAAGAAAGGATATCCTGAATTTTAAAAAATATTCCATTCATTGCACATAAACTATATTACCATTTGTTTACATTTTTCTCATTTCTCTCAGTATTGTTTTGGCATTTGTAGTGTAGTAGACAATAATGGACTAAATAGGTCATAGGAAGCCCACACATCCATCTTTTGCTTTTTTTTTTTTTTCAGGGTTTGGGGCCACAATAGTTATGCTCTGGGTAGCAATACTCCTTGCTGGCTATAATCTCAGAAATAACTCCTGGCAAGGTCTGGGTGTGCTGGGGATCCAACCTGGGTCAATTGTGTGTAAGGGAAGAATTCTGCCTATTATACTATCATCATTCAGACCTGTTCTTTGTCTTATTTCTAGTGTGCTTTGTAAGCTATTAATGGTATTTAAATATTGTTTATTTTGTACTACTTTTTGATCACACAGAAATGTATATGATATTTCATATTAAATTAGTATAATGCAAACATGACACATTAACATTAATTGTAATTTGATTTTTGGTCATTTCTTTGCACCTAAAACTAACAGCTTCTATCTCTCTCTAATATTTATGCCTCTTTTTTTGAAATGCCTTACTGTTCTAGTTAGAATCTCCACTACATATTTTTTTATTTTTTAATGTTTTTTATTGACTGAGGTTGTGTGATTTACCGGTATAATATAGTTAATGATGGTCTCCCATGCACATAATCCCAACTAATGTTGCTACCTCTCTCCAAGTACTCCAATGCTTCTTCCTTTCAGACATGTGCCTGACTGACTGAATTGTGTGGAGCAGTTGTTCTGTTGTGTTGCCTTCAATCCTTATTTAGTTGCTACCTTGCTATGTATCTGTAAATCTCACATATTAGATTATGTATATAACCTTTTCCTCCTGATTCACTTCACTCAGTAGGATACCCTCTAGTTCCATCCATGTTGCAGCAAATGATACAATTTTATTTTTAGAGCTGCATAGTATCCAGCAACATTTTGGTCCATTCATTTGTAGTTAGGCATTTGGGTTGTATTTTGGCTATTGTACAAAGTGCTTTTTGAATTTTGGTATAGCAGCCAAAAGCAGTGTTAATGGCTGTGTGGGAGTTCTATTCTTATTCTGAGAGATCGCCGTATTGTTTTTCATAGAGACTAAACCAGACAATATTCCCATCAACTGCATATAAGCATTCCTTCTTCACCACAACCCTGCCAACCCTGTTTTCAGTTTAGTAAAAAAAAATATTTTTTTTGGTTTTTGGGCCACACCCGGTGATGCTCAGGGGTTACTCCTGGCGATTCGCTCAGAAGTCGCTCCTGGCAGGCACGGGGGGTGGGGGGGACCATATGGGGAACCGGGGATCGAACCACGGTCCGTTCTAGGTTAGCGCAGGAACCTTACCTCCAGCGCCATCGCCCGGCCCCCCAGTTTAGTAAAATTTTAAATAGAAGTAGTGTCAGCTCATTTTCTTTATAATATTAGGAGGAAGACTTCAATGTTCCACAATTATTTATGTTGTTAGACAATGTTTTATAGAACTAATTTTATCATTTCTAGAACATTTATCAGAAATTTTACTCAACTCTCCATACTTGCATTTCATTGCCCAAGTCTTAGTTATACGGCCACAGCTAGGAAAAAATAATGTACACTGCTAAATCAAAACAAAATAAGAATTCTGTAAGTAGGGAAGAAAATGATTGGAATTGTGTTGCATCTACTAGTTCTTGCACTGAACAAACAGATCCCTATAGTGTTATACAGATTTATACCTTAAAATATGTTGGATAGTAAATAGTAAAGTCTCATTTCTGTTATTGTTTGGTTCAGTTGTAAAAGGAAACAATCTATGCTCAGAATCTTCTAATCATTTAATGCATTGGTAATGATTTTTACTTTAAAAAATCATAGAATTGGGGCCCGGGAGATAGCATGGAGGTAAGGCGTTTGCCTTTCATGCAAAAAGGTCATTGGTTTGAATCCCGGTTCCCCATATGGTCCCCCGTGCCTGCCAGGAGTGATTTCTGAGCATGGAGCCAGGAGTAACCCCTGAGCACTGCCAGGTGTGACCCAAAAACCAAAAAAAAAAATCATAGAATTGTATACCTGTTTAAAATTATGTTCAGTTTTTTGACATATTACTTTTCTTTACCTGCAAGAAACTTCAGTCGAGTTAATCTAAGATTGCAAATCACTACCTTTGCCCCAGAAGGTTTGCTTCATTATTTATCTCATAGGCTGAATAAGTTGTAGCAACAATAAAGAATAATAACAACCATGGGAAACATAGTATGGAATGTTACCAAAGAAAATGATTAAATTGAGAGTTCTGCCAAACTAGGAATCTAGTGTCTTGGACAATACAATCTTGTCTTTATTCAGGCTTCAGGAAAAAGAAGGCTTAGCTTTAGATAGCTCTGACTACATTTCATTCACACATTTGTTCATTCACCAATTCAACAAAAACTCACTGAACTCCAACTAAGTATCTGAATTTTGCTACCTGTGGGTGATGTGCAATAAAAGCAGACCTGCTTCTATCCTTTTTTTTTAATTATTTTTTATTTTTTAATCATAGTGGTTTACATGATATTCACAGTAATATTCCATTTACAAATAAACATTGAATCAGGGGAATTCCCATCACCAAGTTGTTCTCCCTCCACCTCCATACCCATTCTGTCTCCCAAGTCCTCCACCCTCTCCCCAGGGACTTCTAGATTGAGTGACTTCCTCTGTTT
>PVKC010008941.1:0-27657 GCA_004027635.1 Crocidura indochinensis
AAAAAAAAAAAAAACCAAAACCAAAAACAAACAAACAAAAAGAAATGCAACCTCAGGCCAGAGTGATAGTACAGAGGATAGAGTGTTCGTTTAAATATGTCCAACCTAGGTTGGATCCTTGGCATGCCATATGGTTTGGAGAGTACTACCAAAAGTGATTCCTGAGTGAAGAGCCAGGAATAATGCCTGAGCATGGCCTGATGTGATCCATTCAGGATCAGTTTCAATGGGTCTTCACAGATATGGGCATTTCTGCCTTGATTCAGAAGATCAACTTTTTTTTTTTTTTTTTTTTTTTTTTTGGTTTTTGGGTCACACCTGGCAGCACTCAGGGGTTGCTCCTGACTCTATGTTCAGAAATCGCTCCTGGCATGCTTGGGGGACCATATGGGAGGCCGGGATTCAAACTACAGACCTTCTGCATGAAAGGCTTACCCCCATGCTATCTCTACGGCCCCTCGTTCCATTTTTTTTTAAGAGAGAAGAATGTATTGAAATGCAACGGGGCTTGCGGGTGACATTGGAAGAACTTCCTTGTTGGAACCACTCCCTGAGGCATCCCAACAGATGCTCTTGAACACCTGCAGAATAGTCACAGTTGTCAAGGCTGCTGAGATTGGGAAGCACATTCATTCTGGACCACCCTAGGAATTGTACCCTTAACCACCCCTTTCCTCATGACAGAAATAATCAGCCTAGGCAGCCCCTCCCAGGTTGGACTGTGCCAACCAATCTGGGTTGGTTTGTTCTATCCACACTGTGCCATGACTAATAAAGGACCAGAATCTAGAACCTGGTTGATGCTGGAAACAAATTGTTATAAACTTAGGTATTAGGAGGAGAAAGGCAATTCCTTTTGCTGCCTTTCTGGCCCAGCCCTGTCTATCACGAATCTTTTGGGTGGTTACCCATCAATAGGGGTGTGTGCACAGCTGTTACTTGTATATGGCCTCCAGACACCCATATTCTACAGGGCAGGGAGGGGAAGTTGAACCAGGGAACAGCAGGAGGATTTAAAATGGGTGGGAGCAGCAAGATTACTCAACCCTTAGATTCTTAACTGCAGAATTTAGTAGAGAACAGTATATCCTTTGTTGAACAGAAACTAAAAATGCAAAGCAGAAGTCAGTGGAGATTTAATAAACAGCATATTCAACAAGGCATTCTCAGGAGAATGTTGTTGCAATGGCTCACTTATCCTGCAGAGATGAGCTGGGTGGGGTCTGTGGTCAATGCTAGTCTCCCTTGGCAGTGATGGAAGTTGGGAATGTTGGGGGTAATCTAGACCATTCACCGTCACAAGTTGTAACCTTTAAATTTTTAATGTTTTGTTGGAATGTTTAAGATCATTGGAAAGATTATTCAGGGACAAAGCATTTCTCTCCCATTTTAAAAAATGCTTTCAGAAATGACTTTTTTTTCTTGTAGGAAGGAATATTCATGTAAGCTGGCTGGGTAGAGACCCACCCAGATAACTGTAGATGATTCTTTAGCTGCTTCCTTAGGCTCACTGCTCACCTGGGTTTATTTCCCTCAGTAGATCTGTGATCTACAGTTTCTTTATCAGGGGCCCTCTATTTTCTTTAAGACAATTGCATGTTCAACTAAGAAAAGACTGCTCTGATTCAGGAACTAGAAACTAAGAAAAGGTTTCTCTGAACTTAATAGTTAGGAATTGTTCTGAGAATGAATAGGGACCAGTATCCAAACAGGATAATCTAAGACTATGAACCTAAGGCAGTGTTCTTCAGAGAGTGGACCCCAGACCAATGACAATAGTAAGATGTGGGAGCCCCTTAAACATATACATTTGAAGTTCTTCCCTGAATTTATTGAGTCTGAAGCTCTGGAAATCTGTATTTCAACAAGGAACCTTGAGAAGTTTGGGGTGTGCTAAAACTTGGAACACTGTTCTTTACCTTGAAAATGGGGATCAATTCAAGATTTTTAAAGCATTTATAAAGGAGTTGAGTAATAAGTTATTTCACCACTCTTTTGTTCATTCATCAATGCAGTCATTCTTTTTTTTTTTTTTTTTTTTTGGACCACACTTTGTGGTGCCCAGGGCTCACTTCTTCTGACTCTAATCTTGGAGAGACTAAGAATGCCCTGGCAGCATTCAAGGAACCATTTAATATGCTAGGGTCCAAACCCAGGTTGGTTGGTTGCATGTAAGACAACTGCCCTACTTCTTGTACTATCATTGTAGCCTAATGAATTCACATTTAAGTGATGGTTCTCATACTCTCATACCAAGTGAATCAGAAAGACTAGTTGAATGTAGAGCCTTCCTTCAAGGAGCTGAAAAAGATTTATAGCTCAGACAGAATAGAATAATTATGTTGTGATGGAAGGTGGATGAGACAGATTTAACAACAAAACGAGCCCAAAAGAGTTGGAAATGCCAAGGGAAGGTGAAGAATGCCAACAAGAAGACAGAATTCTAAATTAGATGGTTAAAATGGGCCTGGCTTATTCTGGAATTGGTAATATCAACCCACTCAAGTGAGAGGAGGAAGCTTTCAGGTGACAGGTTATGAAACCCAATGAAGTTATCTATTCAGTTGAAAATCCAGGAGCTGCTGATCTCAATAATAAAAGGGAGAGGACAGTGAGCCTCGGTCCATTGCTCAGTGACTGATTCTACAACCTTCCACCCGGAAGGTAGGGCAATTTGAAATGTTTTCCGACTTCTCTATAGTACAAGCCTCAAGCAATTTGGCATGACTCAGGTGGTTGAGAAACTGTTCTTCCAGAACAGCCTGACATGTCTCTCAGGCAGCCTCATCAGGCCAAGCTGTTCTTTTAAAGAAAGGACTCTGGGTCTGCTCTAAATTTGAAAGAGAATCCAGCAAACAGCAAGTAATCATAGAAGATTGGTCATGAGGCTGCCTTGTTGAGGTCAATCCTCTTTCCAAGCATGGATCTAATGGCTGAAAAGGTATATTTATTCATCTGCATTTTTGACACTAGTATAGAATTCTCTGCAATTTCATCATAAAATTAAATTAATAAGAAAGGTTGATTAGATCCCTAAATGCCTTTTGAATTATACAGGAAAAAATGGTTGATGGAGTATCCAGTTGCATAATATTTTATTGTGTCTTAGCTTTATTTTGGGGGGCAGGGTTCCTCAACAGTGCTTTCTCCTTCCTATCCACACTGATGGATTAATCTTTGCAGATTCAGGGGACCATATTGGATGCTGGGGATCAAACCTAGGTCAGCTATGTACAAGGCAAATGCCCTACCTGCTGTACTATTGCTCCAGCCTGTGTCTTTGTTATTAAAGTCAAGTCATTTATCTGTGAGTTGTATACTAAATCTAGTTAGTATCATTTTTATTTATAGAGGAGATCATTATCAGTCATGGTAACATGAGAATTTATTGCAGTTACAACTTCAACTATTATTCTAGCAATATTATTTTTACTTTTAGAGAAGAAAGACATTATTGGCAAGAAAACAACTTATAATTTGGGAAGCATACCTGGCCGGCATAACTGCAGTTACTTTTTAAAAATAGCACCACCTAACATAGAGTTTTCATAGCCTCAGATATTGTTCAGCTTCTTCAAATCCATTATTTTGGCTCATATTCATAATTAACCTATGAAGTCAGTGTTATAGCTGTCTCCATCCTACAAGTGCACACAGACAGGCTAAGTAATACTTTCAAAGGCATGCATTGAGTGTGAACTTGCACTACACACACAAAACATACACATCACTCATAATCCTTGCAGAAGATGATATCGCTTCTCTGAAAAGAGCTGAAGATCTCAAACTACAATCTGCCAATAGAGCTCAGACAGGCTGAGAAACTGTCTCTCCTTTGGGAGAGTGCAGAGAAGATATTTAAAAACTCTAATTGGCTGCCTACTCAATAGTAGAGAAAGACACCTCAGTAGGTTGGTTGTCAGGAAAAAATGTGATAATATGTTGAAAAGTTCTGCTCCATTAACCCCCTACCTCTTTGGATCTTACCCAATATCCAAGAATGAGGCTTCTGCATGGGTCATGGGTGTGGATCCAGCCTAAGGCAACCTTCCTTCAACTCCTTTATCCCAACTCTAACAAACTGATTCTGGTTTGAACTCATCCATCTGTCTAGCTCACCAGAATCATCGGTCTGGCAAACTGACCATTGAATACTGAACCAATGGTATTTAATAAACCAATGGTTTCCCATTTGAGAAATGGTTTCTACTTGGGGAGAGCCAGGCACATTGACAGAGACTTGGACCTGGTCAGTGCTCTGACATATAGATGTCAGCATCCCTAAAATTAAAGATGCTTTATGTTTGGGTCTATGTGTTTGGATGTATAGGTTCTCTTCTATTCTGGGTAAGTTGCATGTTCTCTGGTTTCCCCCTGGCAGCTCCTGTTTAGCACCATGGGAGGTACTCAAGACTTCAAATCCTTACTCTCTCTTTCTACTCTCTCTCTTAACTTTAGGAAGACTTCCAAGAGGTTCTCAGGGAGTTCAAGGAGCTGGTCTTGGTGATCTCACTGGACTGGACAGTTTAATGCCTGCACCTGGTATTGTGTAGCTTAATGTTCCTCAAACCTGTAGGGCTGAGAGCCTTCTGAGCTGTGCTGGGGGTAGGACTCATGTCAGACCTCACTCTAACCCTAACTCTTTCTCTGACCCCCACATCCTCTATTTTCTCAAGCATTTGGTATCTTGAAATCTGGTAGTCTAATCCCCTACCTTCTGTCTCAGCCCTGACTGCACTTTCCTTGTAAGATTTAGATCTTGATAAATTTATGAAATTGGATTAACTTATCAGTTTATCTCTCCAGTGTTCATGATCAAAGTTCTGACTGGAATAGGAACAGAGATTCACACACTAATGTTATAGAATAAGTGAGGTTTAGCACATATTTTGTGAATTCAAAGTGATCACTTGTGTGGGAGAGAGCTCAGCACATTGCATGCAGGAGACTTGGGTTCCATTTCTGTCACCACATGAACTCCCCCAGCACTGCTTGGATTGAACTCTGAGCACTGGGATATCAGAAGTAGTTTCTAGTGACCTAACTTCATAAACTTTACTAATAATCTTCAAATGAAAACTGATATTGAAAAGGTAGTGGTTATGATATATTGGGCTCTTCCTCATCCTTTATTCTGGTAGAAAATAGGCACAACCTTGATCAGCTCAGAATATTCACCACCTGTGACATTTAGAATATCTATAATGTTATAGACCATAGTATCCATACATACGTACAATAGTTCCAAGACAATGATTTCCCCCTAAAAGGTGACCCAGGAACCTAAAATGGTCAAATTCTATTTTTAAAATCTCCCCTCAGTTGGATACCCTCTTTGAGTCTGTTCCTGAACCACCTGGAAGAAGGAACACTCTGGAGGACTCCATAGAGCAATTGTTCCAGGGATTCTTCAGAGGCTGAAAGCTTTGGAGATACCATCAGATCCGAAAAGGAGAAGGACCACATAAAGGGGAGCTCCATCCCCTCATGACTAATGACTCTTAATCAAACTTGACTCCAGCCATCTCTCCTCCCTCACAGAGTGCTCTGTTTAAAGGAGATAATACTTATCAACACTGTATTGCTCCTGAGACCTTCCTAAATCTCAATGATCATGCTTATCTTCCCCCTGTTGCCTCATCTATCCCAGGCCATTCTTCCAAGTCCTGTTACCCTGCAGGTATCTCAGTTCCTCTTGCCCTATATAAGCATTATTGGAAGGGAATAAAGAATCGGTGGCCATTAGCCTTGGACCTGTTCTTTTGTGGTCATCAACTTGGGGGAGCACTCTTGGTCCTGGCCTCACAATGAGAACAGCAGTCAAACCTTGCCAGCTGTCAGGGTTGACAAACTCCCCACTGCTGGGAAACCACTTTATATTTTTATGAGTTTGCTTTACATTTATGTAAAGTTGCCATTTTGAAATATTTTCTTAGAGGATGGGCAGGGTTGTTCATTATTAAAAGTTAACATGCAACTGATTCACATTCCTTAAGAATGCAAACCATCTTGGGGCCAGAGAGGTGGCACAGCGGTAGGGCATTTGCCTTGCACACAACTGACCTAGGATGGACTGTGGTTCCATCCCCTGGTGTTCCATATGGTCCCCCAAACCAGGAGCAATTTCTGAATGCATAGTCTGGAGTAATCCCTGAGCATCATAAGGTGTGACCCAAACCCAAGCCACCCCTCCAAAAGAATGCAAACCATCTAAAAGATTTATCTATCATTTTTTATTTTTGGGTTTTGGGCCACACCTGGTATCGCTCAGGGGTTACTCCTGGCTCTGTGCTCAGAAATCACCCCTGTCTTGGGAGACCATCTGGGACACTGGGGATCGAATTTAAATCCGTCCTGGGTCAGCCACATGCAAGGCAAATGCCCTATCATTGTGCTATTGCTCTGGCCCCTCCATCTTATTTTTTTTCAGCCTAATCATCTCAATTTTGGACCCAAACCCCACCCACACTTCACTTTTGTTGAGTCTTACCATTTTCTAGTATAGGTGTATCTCACTTCAAGCCAATGGCTGATGGCATTCATATCTTTATCCCTTATCATAAAAGGTTAACATTTAGACACACTATTTCTAGCTTGTTTTTTTTTTTTTTTTTTTTTTTGTGGTTTTTTTGGGTCACACCCGGCAGTGCTCAGGGGTTACTCCTGGCTCCATGCTCAGAAATTGCTCCTGGCAGGCACGGGGGACCATATGGGGCACCGGGATTTGAACCGATGACCTTTTGCATGAAAGGCAAACACCTTACCTCCATGCTATCTCCCGGCCCCTCTAGCTTGTTTTTTTAAACCACTTATCAAAATGTCCCAGAACTTTCTCCCTCCCAGTACAAGGATCTGACCCTTCCTCATTCCTTCTTATGTATTGTTTGGCTGTTCTTTGCTTTATTGAATTAATCCTTCCTTTATGGATATTTGGGTTTGTTTGTAATTGTTAGCACCAGGAAAGCTGTATGTGGTAAACCATCTGGAAAGGTATAATCCCAAAAGTGTTCTGAACTATCACATCCAGAAGATGGATGATTTGGCTGAGGTACATGTGGACTTAGAATAGGAAACTCTTCTCTCATGGCCCTCTTTGGGGTGGTTCTTATTTAAACTCTCCTTGGTAAGAAGCACCTCAGGACCTCTCTTATTGTGTATCACCAAACACCTCTACATATATTCTCAGTCCATCATTTCATTGAAATAGGCATTCATCACAAGAAATACAATTAGGGGCCGGAAACATAGCACAATGGTAGGACGTTTGCCTTGCACACAGTCGATCTAGGATGAATTGTGGCTCGTATCCTGGCATCCCATATGGTCCTCCGTGCCTGCCAGGAGTGATTTCTGAGCGCAGAGTTAGGAGTAACCCCTGAGCACCACTGGTGTGTATGACTCAACCTCTCCTCCCAAAAAAGGGAAAAAAGAAAAAGAAATTAAACTTAGAAAAGAGAGGTTGGGAAGAAGGAAGGAACCTGGAAGCAGTGGTAGAAGAAAGTTCACACTAATGGTGGATTGGTGCTGGGACATTGTCTGCCTAACTCAGCTATTAATGAACTTGGAAATCATAGTAACATAATTAAAATTTCTTAAAAAAGTAATTTCAGGAATAGCTATCATGATATGGCTTACATTCTTATGATCACATATGAAATTATAAATAATGGTCTTTTACATCCTTATTCATTTTATTCTTTTTGATTACCAACAGTTTCTTTATAACAGCAGAGTACAATTCCACTGAGTATATAAATCACAGCTTCTTTATTTCATTAAATGTCTATTAGGGAGATTCCATGAAGTGGCTTCTATAAATTTTGCTGCTATGAACGTTTTAAGAGTGCATGTAGGGACCCGGGAGATAGCATGGAGGTAAGGCGTTTGCCTTTCATGCAAAAGGTCATTGGTTCAAATCCCAGTGCCCCATATGGTCCCCCGTGCCTGCCAGGAGCAATTTCTGAGCATGGAGCCAGGAGTAACCCCTGAGCACTGCCGGTGTGACCCAAAAACCAAAAAAAAAAAAAATGTGCATGTAAATATCCTTTTGAATTAGTGTCTCACTTTTTTTTATTCAGATAAATTCCTAAGCATAGTATTGCTGAATTCTCTGAGATTCCAACTCCCCCTCCCCAAGAAATCTCCATACCACTTTCCATAGAGAATGCACCAATCTACAGTTCTGCCCCCAGAACATTGGTGGCCAAGTCTCTTCATCTGCTTACTGTCACTTGCTTCAGTGGTTCTGTCAAGGTCATCTTTCTGGGTGAGAGGTGCTATCTCCTTGTGGGTTTTGATTTGCAATTTACTGCTTCTTCATGATTGACTGCATTTTCCCCATGAGAACTGCTTTCTGTGAGCCAACTGGGCCTCGGGGAGTTGAGTGAACAGTGTGAAGAAGGCTCCAATTCTGCCAGAGAAAGAAAGCCATGTGTGGTACAGGGCAGGCCTGAGCTGAAAGGTCCCATTCTGTATTCTTTATCCTGTCAGTAGACTGGCTGGACACCTGAGGTTGAATCCTTGGGGCCATGGGACTGCAAATGCAATTTGTAACAATCATGCCTTTTGATGGATTCTTAGAATCAATTTAAAGGATAAAGGCAGGTATTGGCTTGAATTTTATTTTGTAAAAATAAACATGGCCATATCTCTCATCCCAAATTTTATTCTTTTTTTTTTTTTTTTTTTTGGTTTTTGGGCCACACCCAGTGACGCTCAGGGATTACTCCTGGCTATCCAAATTTTATTCTTGGGGAAACAAACTTAGCATATGGGGGTTCAAGAAAAAAAAAGCCAGGAATAAAAAAGGAGAACACCAAAGAAGTGCATCTACCTGTGTTTAAGCAGGAAAACAGATACACAATTGACCCACTGCTGAGTTAAAATATAAATGTTCACTCAACTATATGGTTGCTTTCATGTTTTCAGAGAGTTGTTTTATCAGCCTTGACATGCAGGTTCTCTTTAGACTGGAAAAGGCCAAAAGTGATTTTTATGGGAGCACCGTAAACAGGTCAAGGTTGAGCTGGAGCTATAGCACAGTGGTAGGGTGTTTGCCTTGCATGCGGCTAATCAATCCCCAATGTCATATGGTCCCCCGAACTATTTCTGAGCGCATAGTCAGGAGTAACCTCTGAGCATCACCAGGTGTGACCAATAACCCCCCCCCCAAAAAAAAAACCAGGTAAAAATTCTTAAACTTTTCTTAGACACCAACTGCAGATACATTAAATAAAATATAATTTTTGGGGTGTGCATATAACTGTGGATTGAATCTAAGTCTTCACAAATGTGAGGCATTTGCTCTATCAAGAGCTGCATACCCAGTCCCTAAACATAAATCTTGGTAATAATATTGAGCAAAACCCACCTTCAGGTTGCTTCAATCACTGAAGAGTTTAATTTCTTCTTGAGATATTAAGAGAAATTGATTAATTAGGAAATTTCTTGAGAATAGAGAAAGAATCTCTGTTTTATCCACTCTGGAAGTGCCTGTTTTTTTTGTTTGTTTGTTTGTTTTGTTTGTTTTTTTATCAAACATGACTCTCTTTTTCCCACATCTCTAATTTTCTTCCAATAAAAAAGATCTTGCCTCAAAAAAAAAAAAAAAGAAAAAAGAATCAATGGTAAAATTCTTTCTATGAGAAAGTTCACTGTCTTCTGCCATCAGTGCTTGTACGGAAAGGGCTCTACTGTCTGTATGATATAGGGGCTCAGGATAAGGGCATGTTCAGACACTTGAACAAAGCCAAGTTTGGATTATTTGCCTCCTGGCCAGTGATCTAAGATGAAAATACATAGACGCACACATATGTTTGTAATTTTTAAATTTAATTTATTTAAAGAAAATGCAACACATAGTTGACCATAATACTTTTTTTCAGATAAGAGAGAGCCAAATTATTTTTAAAAAAGAATAGAAAAAAGAAAAGGAAGAGAAGAAAAAATTTAAAAAATAAAAGAAGTACAGTGACAAGCAAATTTTTGAAATTTATCATATCTCCAATGGGGTCATTAAGACATTGTCAGATTGGGGCCGGGCGGTGGCGCTGAAGGTAAGGTGCCTGCCTTGCCTGTGCTAACCTAGGACGGACTGTGGTTCGATCCCCTGGTTCCCCATATGGTCCCCCGTGCCTGCCAGGAGTGACTTCTGAGCGAATAGCCAGGAGTAACCCCTGAGTGTCACTGGGTGTGGCCCAAAAAACAAAAAACAAAACAAAACAAAAAAGACATTGTCAGACTTAGTAAGCTCTTGTTCTAGCTGATCATTCTGTTATTTCATTTGTTTCCAAACATTAAATGACCGCAGGTACACATTGGCATCTAAATTGGAGTGTTCCTATGAGAATGACAGCATAAACAAATTAAGTGGTTATGTGGCCACAACAGTGACCACATGGTCCAGGAATTCAGAGTACTATTACTGATACTGTGGCTTTTGTGGTGTATGTTTACAGCTGCCAGGTCTCCCGGAAATAGGAGAGTGAGGGATGGGGAGGGTGTCTACACTCACTACAGAAAAGTCCTGGTGATATAAGTAGAAGGAATTTGATGGGGGGGCAGACATGGCAGTGCTCAGGGGTTACTCCTGGCTCTGTGCTCAGAAATTGCTCCTGGCAATGGCCCATATGGGATGCTGGGAATTGAACCCGAGTCTATCCTGGATTGTCTCCGTGCAAGGCCCTACCACTGTGCTTTATCCCCAGCACCCATTGTGTGTCTTTAACTCTGGCCCCGAAACAATTTGTTTTTAAATCTTGTATTTTATTATTTGAGATTCTGTTAATGATGGTTTCCTGTGCACATAATTCTGACACCACATCCATCACTAATGTTGCCTCTCCAATACCCTAAGGATTTTAGTGTCCCTCTGTTTCAACTCTTTCCCTAATCCAGTTATGTCAGTCATTTATCTCATGGTATTGCCTTTGAACTTTTAGTTTTTGGATTACACTTGACGGCACTCAGGGGTTAATCCTGGGTCTGTGCTCAGAAATTGCCCCTGGCAGGCTCAGGGAACCATATGGGATGCCAGGAATTGAACAACCATCAGTCCTTGGTTGGCTTCCTGCAAGGCAAACACCCTGCTGCTGTGCTATCTTTCTTGCCCCTGCCTTTGAACTTTTGGTATTACCTTGCTGCATGTAGCTTTTGTTTTTATTTTTATTTATTTATTTATTTATTTTTTGGTTTTTGGGTCACACCCGGCAGTGTTCAGGGGTTACTCCTGGCTCCTTGCTCAGAAATTGCTCCTGGCAGGCACGGGGGACCATATGGGGCACCGGGATTCGAACCGATGACCTTTTGCATGAAAGGCAAACGCCTTACCTCCATGCTATCTCCCGGGCCCCTTGTTTTTATTTTTTCTTTGCTTTGGGGACACACCCTGGTGGTGCTCAGGGGATACTTATGGTTCTTTGCTCAGAAATTACTCCTGGCAGGTTTGGGGGCCCATATAGGGTACCAAGGATAGAACTCCAGTCAGCTGTGTGCCAGGTAAACTCCCTACCCACTGTGCTATTGCTCAAGCACCTGTTGTGTGTCTTTAAGTCCCTCATAATGAGATAAATCATTTTGTATCTCTCCTTTCCTTCCCAGGTAGCAAGTTGAATGATTTTGTTTTTTTCTAGAGTGGCCTAGTAGTCCACTGTACATCTATACCACACCTTCTAAATCCATTTACATTTAGTTGAACAGTTGGGTTGTTTCCATATCTTGGCTATTATACTAAAAGCACAATAAACATAGGTGTGTATATATATATTTTTTTTTGAATTAATGTTTTTGTGTTTTGGCAATAGATGCCAAGAAGTGATATCACTGAGCTATGTGGGAGTTCTATTTCCTTTCTAATTTTTGAGAATTCATCATATTTATTTCCATGGACCCTGAACCAGATCACCTTTCTCCCCACAACATTGCCAGAGCTTGTTGTATCGAGACTTTTTTAAATTTATGCCACTTTCACTGGAATGAGATGATATCTCAACAGATGATATCTCTACAGAGCCAATTGTCCAGCTAAAACATCTGTCCAGAACTTCCCAAGGCCTTGGACACCAGTGCATTGTGTGTGTGTGTGTGTGTGTGGGGTCACATTTCCCTCACCTTCTCATGGGTCCTATGTCAGGTTGTGACTCATTGGTGCTAGGTGACTAACTGAGGCACCTTAAAAAGGTCACAAAATCTCCAGCTATCAGAACTTTGCTTCTGGCCCCCAGATGCAAATTAGGGTTTCATACAAATATCTGTGCCACCCCAGACGTGTTCTAGGCCATTCACAGGAATATTGTCATATGGTGACCCTACTCATGACAGTATTGAATTGCCTGGAACATTCTCAGGCTGCCCTCCCTGATGTCACCTCACTACACTCATATCTCAGCTACTAGAGTACAGTCAATCTCCCCACAGGTATGATTTTTTTTTCAGGGAAAAGAAGCTTCTAGAAAAGAGATTCTTAATAACCTAAGTTAAATGTGCTTATCAACCACACACATATACACACACACCACACACACATACATACACACACATACACCAAAAAAATGTCACCCAGGACACACCTTAAGAAGCTCTGCCTTGGAGAGAAGGAAAGGAGAAGTCACACACATTTCCCGGGAAGTTTTATGTGGATGCTTGGTCCCTAAGTTGAACTGGGTACCCCAGAATCCTGCCTGCTATATGCTGGATTTTTCCAGATTTGGGTGTAATTCCAGCATCAAGTCTACAGAACTTTTAGTTTGTAACTGAAAGAAAAAAGAGAAAATGAGGAGAGACATGGCCTGGGTGTTTGACTGCTGATGTGTGGAGAAAGGAGGAGGCCCTTGTGAACCCACATTCCTTTGTTTCCTGGTGAGGAAGGTCAAGGGAAAACATCACCTTGTGGCCAAAGATTGTCACCGCACACCCACCTACTTTCCCTACACGTACACATCCCTCCAGTCCTAGTTTTGAAGACATCCAGTTGCTTCTCTGGAATTCATGAATCAGAATGATATAGTGCAGCATAGCTGTTGACCAAAAAGAGTTGAAGCTCTGGGTTCATTGGGTTTGGGGGGACATGCCTCTTTTGCTGTCTTGTACCACTTTCCTTTGCTGTTCAGATGGAGGTAGAATGTCTGGGAAGGAGAGGAAAGGAAGGGAGGGCTAAGATCTCCTTTCTGACCTTGACCTACCGCCTGACCTCAGGTTAGTGCTTTCTACCATCCAGAATTGAGATTTCTCTCCAGGCTGGTGGGGGCAGCTTTGCTGATGAACAGGAGACATTCATTCCTTGTTGACTTGAAGGGCTAGAAGATGCTGATCCTGGAGGTAGTTTCTAGAACTATCAAACAGGACCACCAGGACAAACAGAAGCCAAGATCACATTACCCAACCCAAGTTTCCCCCATTTACTCCTCCAAACGAGGCTCCACCCACTGGGACATCAGCAGGGATATTTGCCAAGAAAGGTCTTGGCTCTTGCCAGCACTCTAGTCCAATGGCCTCTTGCCAGCTGCAGGCATGTCCCAGCATGCATCCTCACACCTGGGGAGATTCTGGAGTTAGTACTTAGGAGAAACGTTGGGAGACTGGCCAGTGCTGCTGGCTGCAGCCCCAAGATCCTCTACCTTGACAGGAGCCCAGAGACAACTTTCCTCATCATTTATTCTCCCTAGCAACTGTATCCACCTTCCACAGAGATGGTGGAGTTACCTTTAATGTGATTCCTTTATCTCCTGAGAGATCTTGACAGATTCTTTCATCTCCAGGAGTCTGCTTTTTTTTTCCTTTGCAAGGTGAAAGTCATAGCTATTCTGATTTCCCAGGCTACACAAAGCCAACTTCTGTGAAAGTGAGTCCTGCACCATCTCCTCTACAGTCATGATTTTGATGGGTCTGAACAAGAAGAAGCAGAGCAACTCTTGACAGAATTATCTAACCCAACACTGGTAAAGAAAGTGGTCCAGGAACAGCTACCACATCACAGAAGTCAGAAGATTGGCCCAGCCCACCATGTACTTTGACTTAGGCAGCAATCTTGGAATTGGTACACTGAAGACACTTCATGGGCATGATGGCATTTTCAGCGTGACATGATTTGCAAAGTTGTTCACGATTTGGTTTTAAGCATACAATGTTCCTACACCAATACCTTTACCAGTATCCACTAATGTCCCCAGTTTATACTATAATAGGCACCTTTTTTAGTATTTATTTATTTATTTATTTATTTATTTATTTATTTTAACACTATGGTTACAAGGTTGTTCAAACTACAGTTATTTTTTTCCACAGGTAAAGTTGTTCATGCAATGTATAACAACCTTCACCAATGTGCATTTCTTGTCACCAATGTCAACATTTTTCCTCTGCTCCTCCCTGATGCCCTCTTCCCTCCCACCCACCCTCTCCCGCCTGCTTCTGGGGCAGGTATTTTACTTCTCTCTCTCTCTTTCCTTTTTTTGACATTGTCGTTTGCACTACTGCTAATGAAGGGGTTCGGGGTTCTATAAATGTTCCTTTCATATTAGATCCTTCTCTACTACAACTGAACTTTTCTCTCTTTTAGATACTTTTCTTTTTTCTTTCTTAGACACTATGATTTACAAAATTTTTATTGATATGGTTCCAGACATAACATTTTACTATCTTCCTGTACCCTAGGAGACACATACTTTTGTTTTGGGGCTGCATCTGGCCACCTCAGGGGTTACTCTGGCTCTGTGCTCAGAAATCACTCCTGGAAGGCCAGGAGATGCCAGGGATTGAATCTGGGTCAGCTGCATGCAAGGCAAATGTCCTCCTCACTATGCTATTGCTCCAGCTTCAGTCAGGGTGACACATTTTAGGCAAGACTTATTTAAAGACAAGTCCTGTCTCATCAGATTCTACTCACACCCATGGAGATGTTATTTGTGAATCCTAATAAAGAAGACACTGAAAAAGGACTTGTTCTAGTGATACCAGTGGTAGTTCGTACAGCCAGGATTCACACCAGGCTGTGTATGCTTGCCCAGAAGGGGTGATCCTGTTGGTATGTCTATTCCTTCAGAGAGAGCACCTGGTTCACCCTGATGGCCACACTGCCAGCCATTACATCCCCAAAAGGACAGAGTGTCCTTGCTCTCTTTCTGCATGTACCCCACTGTCTAAATTTTCCCAAAGACCCCATATCCTAGGATGAAACCCAGGAGAGTCTTAGCAGTTCTATCTGTGTCAACTCCATCTTCTTCTGGGATTACTAGGTTTGTGTGGACAAAATTCTACACAACCGGTCTATTTCAGGGAACAGAAATGTTTCCTCTTATAGTTCTCAAAGCAGAATGTCTCAGTTGAGGTAGGAATAGGGTTGGTTCCTTCTGGGTGGTTAGGAAAGAGTTTCTATTCCAGGTGGTCTTGGTGTTTTTCTTGGTTTGTGACACCTCTCTTCTCTCTGCTCCCTCTTTGCTTGCCCTCCTTGGCTCGCTATCTTGACAGAGTCTTCTTTTCACAAAAATCCCACTTTAATGGAAGGTCTTTTTGGAGTAGGAATCATTTCTACTCAGCATGTCTTCATCTTACCAGGGAGAGAACTGCCCTAACCTTTCTTTCAAAGAAGCAGCATCTCAGGTAGTGGTATTTGAGAAATCACTGTCATTTTTTGAGGGAGATGGTGAGGGAGGATAAAATTGAATTTATCACATGAACTGCATTAAAATGGTAAATTAGGTCTATAAAAACGTGCACTTTATCACTTTTTGTCAGGGAAATGCAAATTATAACAATGAGTTATCTGTTTGTGCCTGTGAAACTGGAACATTTATCCTGTGCAGAGGGCAAAGATCGGTCCCCATCACCGACCCAGGGGGACATTGTATGCAAACGCTCAAGACACCTAGTAACCTGGCAGAGAGCAATGTGTTGCCACCTACACTGTACCTGGTTGTGTTGCTACAAGAGAGGGTAGTGGTGTTACCTGATCGAGAGAACTGAGGCACCCAGAGGCTGGTGGTAGGACAGGCTGGGTTCAGAGATCTTCCCTCTATTCATTTCAGACCCTATTTCCAGGCAGACCCCAAGGTGGGTGCATAATGTGGAGGAATTCTTCTTTGTCGTCAAACATTGCCAGTGCATTTGACTGGGTGGATGACGGGAACCAACTTTCGCCCTCTGCACAGTACAAGTTCTTTGCCTGATTGTCCCCACTGCTCTGCTAGGCCTGTATTTGCCCCTAGGCTTGCTGCATCCCCTCTTTTAACAGAAATTCCAAGTAGTTGAACTACCACCTGATATGGGTCTACACCCTGGTCCCAGTCAGTTTTGAGAATTGCAGCTGAAGTGAGGTCACTGAATCTATAGATACTAGCCCAGCTGCTGTGAGAGTTAGAATTCATTAATTTATTGGGGGGCACACCCAAAGACCTATGCTTCAGAGTTTACTCCTAGCTCAGGTACTCAGGGATTAGTACTGGCAGTGGCCAGGGGACTAAATGCAATGTTAAGAATCAATCCCCTCACTAACCATCAGGAAGATGCAAATCAAAACAATGATGAGATACCATTCACACCATAGAGACTGGCACACATCGCAAAGAACATGAACCATCAGTGCTGGAGGGGATGTGGGGAGAAAGGAATTCTTATTCACTGTTAGTAGGAATGTTGTCTACTCCAGCCTTTATGAAAAATAATAGGAAGATTCCTCAAAAAACTGGAAATTGAGCTCCCCTATGATCCAGCTATACCACTCCTAGGGATATACCCTAGGAACACAAAATACAATTCAAAAATCCCTTCCTCACACTTATATTCATTGCAGTGCTATTTACAATAGCCAGACTCTGGAAACAACAAGATGCCCTTCAACAGATGAATGGCTAAGGAAACTGTGGTACATAAGCACAATGGAATATTATGCAGTCTTCAGGAGAGATGAAGTCATGAAATTCTCCTATACTTGGATGTGCATGGAATCTATTATGCTGAGTGAACTAAGTCAGAGGGAGAGAGATAAACACAGAATAGACTCACTCATCTATGAGTTTTAAGAAAACTTAAGGGCATTATTGTAATAATGCCTAGAGACTATAGAGATGAGGGCCAGAAGGACTGGCTCACAATATGAAGCTCACCACAAAGAATGGTGAGTGCAGTTAGGGAAATAACTACATTAACAACTATCATGACAATCTTAATCAGTAAGAGAAGTGTAATTCCTGTCTCAAATATAGGCAGGGGTTGGGAAGGAGAGGAGAGCAGTGGTGATGGACATGTTACACTGGTGAAGGGGGTTATTCTGTTTATGACTGAAACCCAACTACAATCATGCTGTAATCATGGTGCTTAAATAAAAATTTTATTAAAAAGAAAAAGAATCAATTCCCTGCCTACTGTATGCAAGGGAAGCATCTTATCTGCTGTTCTTTCTTCTCTCTCTCTCCTCTCCCTTTCTCTCTCCAAAATTTATTTATTTTAAGCATTTTATTATACTGTGGAAGTCCTGGACATGTCTCATTTTATGATGAGGAGGAAGCCTTGATTAAATGTCCACAAGAATAAGATTGGTCCTGGGAAGCTGCCGTTCATTTTTTGCTTCTGGAAGCGGCTGCACTCCGATGCTTGGGGGACCTAGCTTTCACCTTCCCTCCCTTTTTCTTATGTGCTCAGGAGTATTTGGACCTAGTCAAGCCCTCATCGGCACATCTGCCCAGAAATTCTGCCCTTCTGTCTCCAGGTAATTTATCCTCTGAGCACTGAGCCTAGAATCATAATCAGATGTTGACTTTCTCAAATATTTCTAGCTTTGGATTTTCTACATTGAAAATAAACACAGAAGGTAATTTCCTGGGTTCCCGCACCTTGTGGTGGGGAGTTTTGACCTATGAATTCCAGAAGCTCTGATTGTGACGGAAAACATTTAGGTCCACTGACCTAGGTCACTATTGATTTCCAAATGGGCTACAAAGTATCTTTAGACTTTGATTAGAATACGAGAGAAAGGGCTGAAAAGATAGCACAGCGGATAGAACTTTTGTCTTGATGCTAGCTGACCTTGGTTCAATCCTTGGTATTGCACATGGTTCCCTGAGCACCTCCAGGAATGATCTCTGAGTGCAGAGCCAAGAATAAATAACTCCTGAGCATGCATGGGTATACCCATTCCCCAGCCAAAGTGAGAAGGCTTCTTGTACTCTATTAATATTTTCCTCTCTTTTTGAAGTTTTGGGAGGTTTGGAGTAATAGCTCAGCTGGGAGGGCAATTGCCTTGCATGCGGCCCACTTGGGTTCCACCCCAGCATCACACAGGGTAACCAGAGTTTTCTAGGAATAATTTCTAAGCACAGAAATTCCAGGAATAATTTCTGAGCACAGAGCTAGGAGTAACCACTGAGCACTGCCAGATGTGCAACCCCCCAAAAAGAAGTTTGTTTTCAGACCTTAAAGGAAAATAATAATAACAACAATGATATTATTAGTAATAATAACTGTAATGATATAATAATTAAATATAAATAATAATAACAGTAATAATAATATAGTAGTGGCGTAACAACAACAGGGCTGTCTTCTTTCCCCATTGGGGGTTGCTATGCTGAGGATGGCCTCCGGGGGGCAGCAGATCACAATGTCAAGCTTGGCTCCCAGGACAGCCCCTGCAAAGGCTGGTAGGGACCTGGACTGGAAGAGGGAGAGTGATTATTGGCTTACTGGCTGCCTTCTCGGGGATGTCTCTGGGTTTGACACGAAAGCACTTCTGGAGGGAAAACCAGTCGCAGTTTTAGAGAGCGGGAGAACATGACCAGACCTATTAATTACTTAATTGGGGAGTCAGGCTTTGAAGATGAAAAGTGCTGTGTAAGTGAGCGCTGCCTGGTTCCCAGTCTGGGGAGCTTGGCTTTATCCATCGGTGCTTCTGCAAAGAGACCATCGGTCTCTTTCATGTTGGTAAGGTCATGAGGGCGACCTTCTCCTCGACGTACCCCAGGTGGAGCCGCTAAGGGACCGGACAGAGAACCCCACGCTTGTCTACCATCAAGAGCACCCTCAAGCTATGTCCTGAGGATTTGAGGGACTGAAGTTTTGCCAGGGACTGAGGTTTTGAGGGGGAGCCGCTGGCTCATAAGGGATTCTCCAAAGGCTGGGTCCCAACAGCATCTATTGGCTGCTCCTCTCTGAACTAGAAGAATGATCAGATTTGCTGTTAAATGATAGTTTAGGAAAAGACAGTGTCAAGAACAAAAGGAACCTCTTCCATAATTTTCCCTTTCAGAGAAATAATTACTTAATAAATTTATCTACCTACCTATCTATCATTTATCCATCCATTCATCCATTCATCCATCTAATACATATTTCTTTCTTTCTTTTTTTTTTTTTTGGGTCACACCCGGCAGTGCTCAGGGGTTACTCCTGGCTCCATGCTCAGAAATTGCTCCTGGCAGGCACGGGGGACCATATGGGGCACCGGGATTCGAACCGATGACCTTTTGCATGAAAGGCAAACGCCTTACCTCCATGCTATCTTCCGGGCCCCTCTAATACATATTTCTATAAATATATTTCAGTTAAAACTCTTATATGTCATTATTAACATACATTATAATGAGCATATTTTAAACCATCTTTTATTTGCTAAATTTCTCATTCCATTAAACATTCTATTACTTTATGTTGGCCTTTGGGCCACACTTGGTGGTGCTCAGGTCTTACTCCTGGCATTCTGATCAAGGGATCCCTTCTAGAGGACTTGGGGGACCATATGATGCTAGGGATGAAATCTAGGTTAGGTGCATGCAAGACAAGTGCCAAATATGTTGTACTATCTTTCCAGCCCCAGCAATTCAATTTTTATGCCAAAAATTTCTCCCATATTAGCCTAGGTCCTAGGATCTTGAACTGTGGGTTGTGAATGTAACCTACATAAGGCTGTATAATTGAATGCGGGGCTCAGTCTTGAAAAAACATTCTAAAATTGCTTTTAAGTTAGTCTTCTTCTTCTTCTTCTTCTTCTTCTTCTTCTTCTTCTTCTTCTTCTTCTTCTTCTTCTTCTTCTTCTCCTCTTCTTCCTCCTCCTCCTCCTCCTCTTCTTCCTCCTCCATCTTCTCATCTGTTTGATGTGTGTAACTGTGCCCAATACCTCAATGCCAGGGCTTGTATAAAATTTTCTCTAACAAAAAAGGGGTTGTGAATGGAAAAAGTTTCCAAAGCCGTGAGAAGAAGACATTTTCATCATTTTTTGAGGTCTCTATCCCCTCCTTGGGGATCCCACCTCTGAAAGGGAGCTTTTCTGTTCTACCTCTTTCTCCTGCTCTTGACCCTCACGGACAGGGAAACAGTCGTTTCCAATCTCATGTGTCTCTTTTCTTTCCTTCCACTTCTTCATGAGATGCAGTGTTGTCAGTGTTTTGGGATTTCCTCCTCTCCCCTTCCTGAGTCTATTCCGCTGCATAAATATAACACTTATTTGTCAGCTTCTCAGGTGAAAAGGTTGTATTGGTTGTTTTCATTTTGAGGTATCAGTAAAGCTACTGCGAACATCCTTTTAATTTTTCTTTGAGGGATAGTTTGGGCCATACTTGGAGATGTACTGAGGGTTGTACCAGTGCTGGCAATGTGCAAAGTAAAACTTAAACTACTGGATTCTCTTTGACACTTCCATTGGACAGAAGCTCTTACGTTCAGGCAGTGTCTACTTGGAATGGAAAAGTAGGACCATGCAGTATATATAGCTCTCATTGATTCGTCTCAATGTTTTTCCTAAGGGGTTCTATTCATTTCCCCCACCCCCTTGAGCATGAGAGTTCCAGTTATTCTTCTTTTGGGGGGGTGGGTTTGGGTCACACACGGCAGCGCTCAGGGGTTACTCCTGGCTCTATGCTCAGAAATCGCTGCTGGCAGGCTTGGGGGACCTTATGGGATGCTGGGATTCGAACCTTCTGCATGCAAGGCAAACACTTTACCTCTATGCTATCTCTCCAGCCCCTATTCCAATTATTCTTAATTTAATACTACTTATTTTTTCCTTTTAAAGTTAAAATATTCTATTTTACTTTCGGGGCATGATACTGGAGAATGAGTACAGATCTATCTATCTTTCTATCTATCTATCTATCTATCTATCTATCTATCTATCTATCTATCTATCTATCTATCTATCTATCTATCTATGGATTATGCTCTATGCCCAAACCTGGATAATATTTTTATTATTATAGGTGCAGTTGATCATTCTTGGTGCATATGTATTAACTATTTAGTCTTCCTCCTTTTTGTATTTTTTCCTTAATATTTCTTCCTTCCTTTGATATTAAAGAGGTTGCATTTCTTATTGATCCTGTCCAGTTCTTTTCTTATTATACCACTCTTTGTGTGGATTTGTCTTCACTGGATTTGTATCTCAGAAGTGTGTAACCATCTGAAAAGCCTGAATGGACTTTCCAAACCCTCCTCTAGAGTCCACAGTGTCTCTGTAGTTTAATCTCACAGGGTTTTTTGTTTGTTTGTTTTTGGGTCACACCCAATAGGGCTCAGATTTTATTCCTGGCTCTGCACTCAGAAATCGCTCCTGGAAGGGGGAACATATGGATGCTGGGAATTGAACCTGGGTCCTTTTAGAGTTGCCGCATGCAAGGCAAATGCGCTAACACTTTGCTATCACTCTGACCCCTAATCTCAGATTTTTGGAAGCAGAAAGTTTAGCTTTCCACCCCAACTTCTCTTCTGTGACTTGCCTTAACTCTTAGCTGCTACAGGGTTCACATGCAGTGTGTGTGTGTGTGTGTGTGTGTGTGTGTACTTGCACATATGAAATGTCACATAAACTTATTAATAAATAGAGATCAACTACTGATTCACCCTGCCAGGGGATCTTGAAAGACTAAACAGGTCTTTGACTTGACATTATTTAGTAAGGTGAGGATAGCGAGAATTATGATCTTTGAGGTGAATTTATAGCAATAAAACATGAGGCTAAAGATCTAGGTAGACATGACTCTCTAGTAATTGGGAATAAATCCTATGTGTGAAATTGTATGCATGTGCTTTTATTTTTTTGCCTCTCATGAATGAATAAACAAGTGACAGATGTGATATTGATGATCTGATCCTGATTTGGACTCATGCCATTCTTTGCTGGTTTTCCAGAGATGGGATGGCAATGGCTTCTTGGGGTTAGCAATGGACCAAAGCACAAAGAAGACTTTCTTGGCCATGGTGAAATGAAATAAAATCTCAAAGATGAATAAAATCTCGAAGATGTGGTGTTGTCCAAAAAATCCCAGGAATAGCTGAATAGAAAAGAAGGTCTTAATTAGCTAGGGACAATTGTAACATTTGAAGGTTTATTTTTTTTGTTTGTTTGTTTGTTTTTGTTTTTGGGCCACACCCAGTGACGCTCAGGGGTTACTCCTGGATATGCGCTCAGAAGTCGCTCCTGGCAGGCACAGGGGACCATATGGGAACCGGGGGATCGAACCGTGGTCCGTCCTAGGCAAGGCAGCAGGCACCTTACCTCCTGCGCCACCTCCCGGCTCCCCATTTGAAGGTTTTATGTGAGTAATTTAACTGCCTATACTTGGGAGCGTTCCTTGAAAAATCATGCATACATATGAAGAGAAAGGTGGGCATGTTCTTTCACACAACAATGGGTATTTGAGGTCCTATGTCACATGCTCTTGGAAGATAGAATAATCCCAGGCACACATTATTAGTTTACTCATGAGAAACCAGATTAGCCAAAAAGAGCTCCATTATGTAATACCTCCACGGACCAGCTTTGTCCAGTCAGATCAGTGCAAAGATTTTCTTGATCCCATGAAAGTCCCCTCCCAGGTATAGGCTGTCCCACTGTCCCAACAACAAGCATCTAACCAGTATACTAAACCTCAGGTTTGACAAGATGAAAAGTGAGCATGCAACTAGGAAAAGTTATTTGACTTTAGCAATATTTAAAATGTAAGGATTTTTAGGAGCCAGAGTGATAGCTAGTTCAGCAGATAGAGCACTTGCCTTGCATGTGGTGAACCCAGGCTTGATTCTCAGCTCCTCATAGGGTCCCCTGGGCTTTCTAGGAATGATCATTGAACACAGAGTCAAGAGTAAGCCCTGGGAATTATAAAGTGTGACCCCCAAACAAACAAATTAAGCATTTTTCAAACCAAAAGGTAAAAACACAAAAAGATACTAGGATAGAGTCCAGATGGTGAAAGTTGGGAAATGATGTGGTGTTTTTGTAGTTCTCTCTCTCTCTCTCTCTCTCTCTCTCTCTCTCTCTCTCTCTCTCTCCATTATCCTTGAAACTACAGTGATCTGATGATGAGGTGTAGAGTATTTGCTGGACATAGTGCTGAATTCCCTCTGATGTGTGGAATCCTTGTCTCCCCACTCTCCAGATTATGTCTTATAGGTGATTTTTCTCTCTTTTTCACAGATTATTCCAATGTTTGAGGCACCTTCACTGAACTGTCTCCTTTAACATCTTCCTGCGAGAGTCTCCCTGCTAAAACAAATGTCACATCAGTCCATCAGTCTAGGTCATCTAACAAATTTTGCCATTACCTCCACATTCCATGCATTTTAGTATATGCCCCATGATTACATATCTGCATGTACACACCTGTACCCATATGTACACACATGTACACTTGATTCAGTACTCCCAAGGCAAGGTTCATGACTGAACCTTTTTCTACCTGTTACGATCAGTGACAATTTATATCCTATTTCATCCCATTGAATTTGATTCCACATCATTAAAACTAATGCTACTGTCATGGCAATCCCTTTATTCGGATGCTCTCTACCTGAACCCACACTTTTTTTCCCCAGAGGAAATGTTCAAATTCTTTAGGCTTTTTCTTGTCAACCTCAAGGTTCTCAAGGTTCTTGTCAACCCACCAACCTCTGCATTCTCTTTTCAGGACTCTCAGTTGGAAATGGCAGCTTTGCCCTCCCCTAAATTGTCCTCACTCAGTGATGCTGGCTGCCAGTGCTCTTTTGTGCCTACCCTGGGCTGTGTGCGTTTCTACAACCACTTGTCCTTGTGACTGACTCAATCACACCTTCTTCCCAAAGTGAAACCATGGGCTCAGAGGATCAAGGTAAGAACACAAGGGTTCCCTGCATCTTGCTTTCTGTCACCATCATATCTAGACCAGCAAGGAAGTAGGGGCTGCCATCCTAACATTTACTTCTTGAAAATCTACCCCCTCTAGGCTTGCTATACCATTCAAACCTTCAGAGAATTCCTTGTCCAGGAGAAGAGGAGAAGAGTGGCATTACTAGGGCCCAGCCTCTTTTTCCTGAATGCCCCCACCCTTTGGGTGCCTTCGTGGTGTGAGGAAATCGGAATGTTTGGGTAGCAAGTTGGAACCAGAAACCAATTTTCCTGCTGGGGTAAACAATGTTGCATGGGTAGGAAGCACCCAAGAAGGCGTTCTGAGAGCTGTGCTTAAGTACATTATGGTTATGTTGGCTTTTACGAGCTAGCCCAACACCCTCAGAATATTGTTTTTATAGGAACATGCATTACACCGCATACAAGTTCTAAACCACAGACCTACAAACAACTTCTGGCACGCTGCCTGCCCTGGAGTTAAGCACCTCCTACTGCCCTGTCTCCCACCCATGTGTGTGGGCGTGTCTACTCTCCCCAAGACCAGGGAAGCCTGGGAGCACTCATCATGGGCCCACTGTCTAACCAGTAGGGAAACAGGTACCTCTACACAAGGCCTTTATTTCTATATTTCTGCATGTGCTCAAGAAAATATACATCTTCCCACCTCCTCTGGGACTCTCAGAAGCCCAAACTTTTATCTTGGATTAAGTCAGTGGGTCCCCAAGTACTGTTTGTCAAATCTGAAGAGCTGTTTATCAGGAAAGAGGAAAAAAGGAGGATGGAGATAAAAAGAGTTTAGGGAAGAAGATAGGAAGATAATTGGAAGAGAAGATACAGAAGAGGGAAATAGGGGAGAATCTGGGAAGACAACCAGAGAGAGCACAGACACATGAAGAAAGGAGAAAAGAAGAGGAAATAAAAGAGAAATGAAGAATGGCAGGGAAGAAGAGACAAGGACAAGAGTAACAAGCATGGAATTGGGAAGGTAAAAGGAAAAGAGAAAGAAAAAGAGTAGCCCTAATCCAGCCAGAAATTATTTCCTGGCAGCGAACAGCAGAGGAGCATGTGGGGGTGGAGGCAAGAGTGTATTTGGATTCTGGATCTCAGCCTAGATGAGGAGAGGGCAAAAGGCTCTCAAAAGTTTTAGTTTCACAGCCTGGAAGAGTTGAGGAGATGCATGTTGAGGTGGCCCCATAACATTGTGACTATTCTTAATAAACCCAAACTATCTACTTAAAAATAGTTTGGATAGTCAGTTTTATTGTGACAAAAGAAAAAGAAAGTGGAAAAATAAAAAACCCTAAAACTAAACCAAAGTCTTTTTGAGCCTTTTCTTACTTAAACTCACAGAACTCCGGGGATTTCTAATTGTGTATATACTAAATTTATTAGAACAAAGTGGGGCCGGGTGGTGGTGCTGGAGGTAAGGTTTGCCTGTGCTATCCTAGGATGGACTGCGGTTCGATCCCCTGGTTCCCCATATGGTCCCCCGTTCCTGCCAGGAGCGACTTCTGAGCGAATAGCCAGGAATAACCCCTGAGCGTCACCGGGTGTGGCCCAAAAAACAAACAAACAAAAAAAACAAAAAACCATTGGGGCCCGGGAGATGGCATGGACCTTTCATGCAAAAGGTCATTGGTTCGAATCCCGGTGCCCCATATGGTCCCCCGTGCTTGCCAGGAGCAATTTCTGAGCATGGAGCCAGGAGTAATCCCTGAGCACTGCCTGGTGTGACCCAAAAACAAAAACAAAACAAAACAAAACAAAAAAGAACAAAGTGTGTGTTTCATGCCAGACAGTCAAGAATTGGTTATTTGAAAAAAGTGAGTGAGGCCACAGGAGGGCTGGCTGAGAAGGAAAAGAGGAGGAGTTTCTGTGGGTAGTGGGGAGGCTTGGAATCTTGGTAGAGGTTTAAGGTAGGAGGATCCTTCAGATCCACAAACTTAGTTGGGCTTGCACAGTCCTTTGCAAGCACATTTTATAACAAAAGGAAAAACTCTAAATAAGTATTTAAGTGATACACAAAAGGGATAGATAGAGAGAAGAAAGGAAGAGGAGGAGAAGGGGAAAGTGGAAAAGGAGACAGAGAGAAGCAGGGAGAGAAAGACAGAGACACCCAGAGAAGATTGCAGTGAGTGTTTGGTGATTTTCTTTATGACTTTTTCTTTATTCCCCCCTTTTTTGGTTGTTCCTTTGTTTTGTTTGGTTTGGTTTCCAGTACTCCTGGCTCTGTTCAGCAAACATTCACAGGTTCAACTGAGGTGTCAGGGACCAAGCTGAGCCTGTGTGCAAGGTCTGTGTGCCTTACTTGCTGTACTACCTTTTGAACCTGGCCGCTCTTTCTGATTTTTCTTCTGAGGGCTTCCAAAATAGTGCTTAGGGGACTGGAGGGCCACTCTGGGTGAACCTCAGCCAACTGGCTGCCTTGGTCAACGCTTGGGGTCCTGTGGGTATCAGAGTTACTGAGGTCACACATGGTGAGTTAGGGGCAGTGAGCATTTATGCACTACGGTGACCTCATAGAAGGAACATCAATCTAGAGCTGAGCTGGGGAGGGAGGGAATGAAACACTCATTTGAACTGTAATGGTTGGGGGGTATAGGTGACTCCCTGGGCTTCGGCCTCGGTGGAATCTCTTCACTGTGTGATGCTCTTCACAGCAATTGAGGTGTCTTTCCTTCTAATTCCTAACATTGGTGGCCTTCATTGGTCTTAAGGGGGGATAAGATAGAGAGCTGAGTTATGGCATGTTATTTCTAGATAAAGACTTGAATACTATCAGTAAGTAGCCCAGTGCATCTATCTGAGGAACCCAGTAGGAAGCAAAAAAGATACTAAGAAGATGAAATTGGATGTGGGTCCTCTGGAAAGCCCAACAACCCACCCCCTAAAATGGCCTGTTTTGTTAAATGAACCATTGATGGTCCAGTGATCACGTGTGATATTCCTGATCCCTGCAATTACTATTCACATGCCACAAGATGCTCTGCTGGAAGGTTCCTGAGTTGCAAGGGAGAAAAAGCGCAACCTCATCAGGAAGTAGCTTGTAATGAGATTTTAGTGTGACAGGGCGACACATGATGCACTCTTTTACTGATGAGCAGCATACAACAGAAAATGTCATCTAATAAAAGCAAAAGGAACACAGTGTATTCTTTGGCACACTTTTTATGTTTGTTGAGAGAGAGAGAGAGGAAGAAGAGAGAGAATAAATGAAAATGGAGTGGACAGGCAGATGGCAACAAATAAAAAGCAGTAGCAGAATGAAAGAGAAAGAGAAATAGGGAGGGTGGGAAAAAGAGGGAGAAGGTGAGGGGAGATAAAGGAGGAGGTAGAGAAGGAAAAGGATGAGATAGAAAGAGAGGAAGAAATGGAGGGAGAAGCAAGAGTGAAAAAAGATAGACAAGGCAAGGAAGGGGAAGGCAGTGTGAGTAATTCAAGGCAGCCATGATAAAGGAATATGGATCTTGGTGGTCTTGTATAAGGCACCAAGTTGTCATGAAGATAACATAGTAAGTACTCACAATAGGGCCTTAGAGATGGCAACTTTAAGCAATAAATATGTAATTCATATAATA